>JAJLWW010000013.1:0-231730 GCA_030570935.1 Geotrichum klebahnii | reverse complement strand
AGCATTTTCAGTTAAACTGCCAGGATCAAATAAACAAATTTGCTTTTTAGATACCCCAGGACATGCAGCATTTCTTAATATGCGAGAGCGTGGTGCTAATGTCACTGATATTGTAGTATTGGTTGTGGCAGCAGATGATTCAGTAATGCCACAGACCAAGGAGGCCATCAAGCACGCCAAAGCTGCGGGTGTACCAATGATTGTGGCTATCAACAAGATGGACAAACCTGGAGCTGATCCTGCTAAGGTAATTGGTGATTTGGCTGCAAACGAGGTCGACGTGGAAGACTATGGTGGAGATACACAAACAGTACCTGTATCAGGCAAGACTGGTATGGGAATTGACAAGTTGGAGGAAGCCATTATTACACTATCCGAAGTACAAGACCTACGCGCTCTTAGTGTAGGTACAAGCGAAGGATGGGTGATCGAATCACAAATTAAAAAGGGCATGGGAGCCAGTGCAACTGTTCTGGTTCGCCGAGGTACAATGAAAGTTGGATCATTTATTGTTGCAGGCAATACATGGTGTAAGGTTCGAAGTCTGCGAGATGACCAGGGCAAAAACATCAAGCAAGCTGGACCAGGTGTTCCAGTAGAAGTGACAGGATGGAAGAAACTCCCTGAAGCTGGTGATGAAGTTTTGGAGGCCAAGACGGAGAGTGTTGCAAAGCAAGTTGTTGACAACCGAGATACAAGAGCTCAACAAATGCGGGAAGCTGCAGATATTGCAGTTATCAATGAAAAGCGTAAGCAAATGCATGAAGAGCATGAAAAGGCTCAATTGCGAGAGGAGCGACTTCGAATGGGCTTACCTGCTGAGGCTGTAACGCAAGAAGTAATCCTAGAAGACGGGGAAGAGACAACCTCTGAATCTAAAGAAGGCCCCAAGATTTTACCGTTTATTGTCAAGGCGGATGTCAGTGGATCAGCCGAAGCCGTAGCAGCTAGTATTGAAGGACTTGGTAACTCTGAAATCAGTGCAACTGTATTGTACAAGGGAGTCGGCCCTATCAATGATACTGATTTAAGCCGAGCCGAAACCTCTCATGCGCAGATTCTGACGTTCAACGTGAATACAGATAGGGATATTCAACACAAGGCGAGTCGCAAGGGTATTGAGATTGTAGGCCATACCATTATTTATCGACTTCTTGAAGATGTGACTAGCCGACTTGCTGGACAACTGCAACCCGAAATCAAGCAGAAGGTATTGGGTGAGGCTACAGTCAAGGATATTTTTAGCATTACATTGAAAAAATCCAAGAAGCTTGATGTTGCAGGATGCCGAGTGACGAATGGACTGTTGAACCGAAAAGCTTTAGTACGTGTGTTGCGGGATCGCAAGGTGATTTACACTGGTACGTTTTCTTCATTGAAGCATTTCAAAGATGAAGTTGAAGAAGCAAAGAAAGATACGGATTGTGGAGTTACGTTTGATGACTGGTCTGAATTTTCCGAGGGCGATGTTATTCAGACGTATGAAGAGATTGAAGTTCCACGATATTTGTAAACATGATTGCAAAAAGGTACTCTGGTATCTGAATCAATTGTGTGTGTATATAGTAAAAAAAAGTTTGTGAATAAATATATATTTTAATAATTAAATGACAGTATTTGTTAGTTAATTAGCAGAGATACTATAACTGATTCTAAATTTCATGTTGTGGGATATGATATGGTATCTTATATTATTGTTAAAATTGAGATAAACTAATATTTAGCTGGGTGCGATGCTAGATTGAACATGATCTGAAAAGTCCACATAAGGAAGATCAACAACACCATCAAACTGATTTCTAATAAAATTACAACTTGAAATTGATCATCGAGTTTGGCCAAAATCCAGGAGCATCGTTTGTTCAAGTTGTAAATGTATTTGATCCTATAGTTCCATTGCAGATTTATTTATTTATTTATTTACTCTAAATTTTTTTTTCTTTCAATACTCCAGCTTTAACTCAAATATCTTGACATGCTGTATAACTAGAAACTCAAAACCTGTGATATTAAAAAAACACAAAAAAAGAATTGTCTCCAATTTTAATTTTAAAAAATAAAACTTATTCTCCAATTCCAATTTAGTTTAATTCCTCCTCATGAAAGATAAACTAGAATAAAAAAAAATAATAGTAATAATGATAAAACCAAAGATCTATATAGATTTCTTTATATTTATTTCTTATTCGCTTAGGCTTTACAGTTTGCTAATATAATATAATACAATATGTATATTTGAAATCTTCATAGTTGATATCGATAGTTCTTTTTTGACAAGGCGTTGTTATATGGGAGGTTTTGGTTTTGTTTTGTGTTGATTTTAAGGTTTTGTAACACACTTTTTATTTGTTATTAATTGTTTTTATTTTTTTGGTGTTTAGCTTTCTCTTAGCTTTTGCAGTACTCGGTAACAATAATTGCACAATATTAATATTGATAATAATAATAATAATTATAATATAAATAGTTATGAAGATATAATAATAACAAAAATAGTACTGAAAATAATACTTGAAATAATAATAAAAATAGTAATAAAAAGTATATGTACATAATTCCCTTATTCTCAACACTATTACTTCCTATCACATGAAAACATAAAAAGTACTGCGATTAGTGTATAGATTCATCACCATCTCCATCGCCATAACAGTCATCGTCACATATCTTCTATAGGCTTTATTATAGTATACGGTTATAGGTGGCCCTAGAAACCCAACATCCGCTCATCCCGGCCGATCCTTGAGAGTAATTTGGTACGTTGACACACATATACACACACTACCAGTATTTTACTGCCTTGGGATATTTATTAAAGCCTGTTTCTTTGATAGAAATTCGTTTCCATCATCAGTTATATCTGAGTTATAGTAGTATACTTGAATTAGAATTTCATGTAGCATGTGTGATACCAAATGTGGTACTAGAGAGATTATATTCGCATAATGATAAGTGAGTGAATATAATATAATGCTCTTGGGTCAATTATTTTCATCTTTGTCAGCGTTTTGATCAGCAGCTTCATCATCATTATCGGCATCATCAGCTTCAACATCAATTTGTCTTCAACCTAATCTCAATCATATCTTCATTATCATTTTATCCTACATTCATCACCATCATCTTTTTCTTCGTCTTTATTCAACGTGAACTAACTAAACTTAGCTGAGTTGAGTTGCGCTGAGCTGTGCTGTACTGTGCTGGGCTGAACTATGTTTCTATATTGTGGTATACGTGTAGGGTAAATTGATTGGTACCCACTGACACAGCCGCATTACATTGTCCTACATATGACACGTGATAGATTAAATGTTATGCAAGGTCTAAGTCTTATGTGTTAAGTCACAACTCTGACCACCATTACCAACGATGAAAAAAAAGCAGTTAGGTAGCAGGGTAACCTTTGGAGTTTGAATAATAAAAATAAAAATAATAAATTCAATATTGAACATTTATCTTTTCAAGAGTTCAAATCAATTTAGCTTAATGCCAGCTGTCAACATCTTGGAAAACTACACATCCAGTTACAAGGTAGTCAAGAGTTGTGAGCTGAGAATCATCAAAACTGGCAGTTGAGACACTTTTTCAGTAGCAGAGAGATGGATGAAAGTCGAAAGGTTCAGCTAGGGAGAGAAAGAGAGAGAAAGAGAGAGGGGTACAGTGAAATTCGTATTTGGATTACGCTGTAGCCTAATCAAAATGCCAAATGACGTGGTAGTACTCCTAGGTACGTGTATCGAGCTATTGGGCTAGGGCAGTTCGTATAATTTTTCTTTTTTCAAATATTTCAAATATTTCAAATATTTTTATTTATTTATTTATTTATTTATTTATTTATTTATTTATTTATTTATTTATTTATTTATTTATTTATTTATTTATATTATTCATGCGACAGACCATACCATCTCAATACCTCGCTGCTGTTGTCAGCCAAGGAGTGAGCTGACTAGTAATTAGACTGTGAAAAAAAAAAAAAAACCGTGTGGTACTAGAGTGGACTGCGGCAACAACAGCGATGGATGGCGATTGGTAAAAAAGTACGGTTGTCGGTAGTGGATGTCTACAAATGTAGAACACTTCTACATGTCAATTTAAAGCCTTATTGTAACCATAGTAACCGTAGTTTATAGTCTAGCCTATTATGGTTTTAAACATGAAAATAAGAAACTTTAAAACATTAAATATTCCCTCAAAAAGACGTACCTTACATTGTAGCATTCCGTCTTTTCAACTATCATATGCAATATTGATACCACAAAAATTTCTTTTTGGCTTAGTCGGAAAATCAAACGAAACATATATGGTGTTGTGCTCAGGGCTAAGGATTATGTGTCTCCTACCTACCTGCCTTCTCTCTTCCCCCCATATTTAGCTGATTCTAATACTGGAAAAACATCATCTTTCTTTTTTTTTTTTTGAAAATTAGTTTGGAATTAATTTGAATTTATTTTGAACTATTGTGAACCATTTTGAACTATTTTGAACTACTTGGAACTACTTGGAACTACTTGGAACTACTACTATGAACTATTTTAAATTCTTTGAAATATTAGTATTATTATTATTATTATCTTCATCTGAATACCCATTCTGTGTCGATGCCAGTACCAGTGTAAGTACTAGTTTTAGTATTAATACTCTTACAGCTGTGCGCTAGGTACTGGCACTGCGCTACGCACTTCACTTAGACAACTTAGACAACTTAGACAACTTAGACAACAAATTGTACTACTCAATTCATCCAGACACCACGACCACGACCAGACTACACCTGCATAAACCTTGTGGTAGATCTTTATTATCTCACCCTCATACTGAAATTTTATGTATCCGATCCTTCCTGTGACGACAACGACAACTTATTGGGGTTGTTGGGGCTGTGAAAAAAAATATATATATATATATACTCATTACATATTACACAAAGCTACTCTATGGACTACTTAATATGCTACGACTAACCGCGGAGGATGGAAAAATTGACACTCCCTTGTGAAATCTATGGCAGTATTCAAATGCAAAAGGAGACGCAAGTGCAAATAATTCAGATGTTGGTGCCCAGAGTAGTCCATTTGTCGTTATTCTCGCTTTTATTATTATTATTATTATTATTATTATTATTATTATTATTATTATTATTATTATTATTATTATTATTATTATTATTATTATTATTATTATTATTATTATTATTATTTTAATTATTATTTTTTTTATTTTTTATTTTTATTTTTTTTTGTTTTCCCCTCAGCTCGCCACACACCTCCCACGACACTTTGGTCGTGATACTTTTGTACTACAGTATAAAAATCCAGACTTTTCCTCAAAATATTGTTAATTCTCTCTTTCTCTTTTTTCTTCTCTTTTCCTTTTTTATTTTATTTTGTTTCATTCAATATTTTTTCCTTCTTCTTTTTGTCCTCTTCTTTCTTTTCAAATTCATTCTTATTATTACTAATATTGTTGTTATTATCATCATCGTTTTTATTTTTATTTTAATAAATTCATTGTTTTATCATATCAATTGACAATTTACAACAGTAAGAACTCACTGATTATCATTTCTAAAATCGTTTTCCCTTTATTTCCTTCCTCTCCATTTCTTCGTCCTAATTGCAATTTGTATCATATTGTCCTATTTTGTTTATAATTCATACTGATCATCCTCCACGGCAGCCCAGACTTTTTTTTCCCATCTTTTTTTATTTTATTTATAATAGCTTTCTTGGTGTGGGCGTTTTTTAATTTTTTATTATTATTATTTTTTATTTGTACTCAAAACTTTATTTTGGATTTTCTGAGATTTTTCTTAATTCATTGTCTTACTAGGCGTCGTGCAGTCACACTCCCCAGCGATATAAATTAGCTCACCAATCCTTTCCTCTTCCCTTCAATATTTTATTTTATTTATTGAATTAAAAAAATTATTATTTCGAATTTCTCTTCCTTTCCACATCATTTCTCACAATGCCTAGCTATCCGTCGGACGAAGCTAAGTTCGACGCTGTCTTAGCCAATGATCAAAATGCCTCTGGCTCATTTGTATTTTCATATAAGAACTCAAATACTTACTGTCGCCCAACATGCCATGCCTGCCCCCCAATTCAAACCCGTTCTGATGTCGCCTTTTTCCCCTCTTCTGATTCAGCCAAAGCCAGTGGGATTAAACCATGCATTGTATGTAATCCGGATCTTCCCATACAAATTGACAATTCTATCATTCAACAAACTGTAAATACGGTCAATGCATCGCTACAATTAGAAATGTCGGAGAAGTCCTCACCGGATTCCTCGAATCCTTCTCTCTCTCCCCAGACTCCTACAGAACAACTGTCTAACAACCCTCCATTGCAATTCAGACACAATCGATCATCCTCCCTCGCCACATGTTCTGAAATTGACAATGAAGTCAGCTGGCGACCTAGACGTGCTTCAATTGCCAGTGGCCATATCGCCGCTGTATCTGCAGCAGTAAAGGAAATCTCACGATCCGCTAATAATAGGCGTGAGGACCGCCATCGCGAAGGTGATCATGCCCGTCTTGTTAACGAAGCTTGTAAGCATATTGCAGCCGCTGCTGCAGCCGCAGCAGCTCAAGCTGTCAACTCCAAAGACGAAGACGTGACTAAAAAAGGACGAGCTAACTCATCAAGAAATTCCTCTATTGACCGTACAAAGCAAATGTTTAAAGCTCAGCGCAAAAAGCGCCGTGGCGGAATTCTGGGGTTCAAAGAACTTGCTGCTAAAGCAGGCCTTAGTCCTTGGCATTTCCATCGAGTTTTCCGTTCTGTCACTGGCCTGACTCCTAAAGCTTATGGAGATGCCTGCTGGAATACGGTCACCTCATCAATTTCCCCTTCAACTTTGATGGCCCAAAAGAGAACTGCCCAAAAGGATCAAATGAAATCTCAGCTCCCAAGAAATACGACAAAGGCGCCCCCAAAAGGGTTCAAACAAGAAGCTGTAGCCGCACGTACTATCTCATCTCCGAAAGTATCTTCAAACCCTGGCCCTACTACCACTAGTCAACCTCCTTTGTATTCTTCCACTCGATCCTCATCTGATAGTGTGCTGAGCTCACCCCATGAAAATTCTTCAAGTGATCCCACACCACCTGCTCCTTTGGACATTAATTCATGCCACGCAGAAGGTCAACAACGACATCAACAACTTCCCTTTGTTTCTTCGCCCTTTATCTCTGATGAACATTCAATTAATACATCTACATTTGGAGGCACATTGATGCCTACTGAAAATTCCACTCCTCATTCCCTTTATTCTTCTCAATCATTGGAATCAATTACGACTGCGTCTTCCGAGGACACTCAAGTCATGGATAGCTGGTCTATTCCTGAGTCCTTTATGTATACTTCTGTTCCCCCCTCGGCTACTGTTCCAGATTATGACATGCTTCAGTTGAGTGACACCTGGGATGATGATTCCAAACCTGTGTATATGCCTGACTTACTAAGTAACGACTTTAAGCCAGATCCTACTCTTTCCATGATGAACCTTGGAAATACCGAACCTTCCGCTGACCAATCAGACACTTTGACTGCTTCTTTGGATTCTGTATTAGAATCTGATGAACTTCCTACGACCACCGCTGAGTCGTTCATGTTAGATGATGACTTGCATGGGAAGCCACTTTGGCACAAAACTCGGTTGAACAAAGTGAAGGGTGGACTTGGAGAAACATTGTTTGACGATGATATTGAAAATGACAGTTTTGCAGCTGCTATGGCTCCTAGTGGCATGTTAACGCCTACTGAGCCATGGATGGCATCTCCTCAACCATTATTGAACATGGAAGTCAATGATACTGTTCCTCCCTTGCTCACCTGAAGGAAAAAAAAAAAAAGTAAAAATAAATTCCATATAAATTATATCCCGAAATATGAAAATGAAACAATTATTTATTATAGTATATGATGTTCAGTATGTAGTGTCCTTTAAGTAGCTTTCCAGACGTTTAACATTTCGTCCCAGCCAACGGTTGCAACCCATCCCTGTTGGCCCCAGAGACTCCAATCAGCCCCGATGACAAACTCAGTATGCTTACTCATAACGTTGAGTAGTCCTGCATTGTGATTGATACGAGAGAGATATCTGGAACGATCATCTGCTATATCTCGCCAAACTCGGGCAGTCATATCATAGGAGGTGGAGAGCAGAATGTCTGGAGCATGTGGAGACCAAGTCACATTACGGACAGCATAGTCATGGCCCAGTAACTCATTTGAGGGACCTGGATAAGATGTAGGGGTATTTGCCGTAGGGACAGTTGGAGAATTAGCTGTGGGAATTTTATTTGGAATCATCCGAAGATCCCAGATCTTAACTGCCTTGTCTACACCTGCAGAAGCCAGGACAGTTGGTCTATATTTGTTCCAGTCTAAAGATAGTACTTCAGTTCCAGCGTGCGCAAAAAAATCTTGGATAAGTGGTATAGGTGATCTAGTATCCCAGATCCTAACATGAGAATCAGCATGGGCGGATGCAAGGAGATTTGAACTATGAGGAGAAAACTTTGCAGTATGAATACAAGCAGGAGAAGAAGCAGTATGATTTTTTGAATGTGATAATGGCGGTGCTGACTGTTGTGGAGGAACTGCGCTGTCTAAAGCTGGTGGAGAGTGAAGAGTCAAGATTGAATTTGGTCGTGAAGGTGTCCATATTTTAATAGTTCCATCCCAAGAGCTTGAGCAAAACAGTGATTTCTCTGCTAAGTTCCAGTTGACTGAAAATACTTCTCTTGTATGTTCTCGGAAAACTTGTACTGGGAACGAATTGTTACCAGTTGGACTGCGAGTGGACAAATCAAACAATTTTAAATCACCATCACCATTGGCAGTAACCACCTGGTTTTCATGGATCTCAGACCACGCGAGATCAAATAGTCCATCTTGAGTATCGAATTGAGCTTCTTGTTGAATAGTACCCTGTTCTGTAAGATTGAGAATGTACAGACGACCATTACCGACCAGACCAAAGTTTGCAGCAGCCGCAACGGCTATTTTAGAGTCAAAGAAGGGCGAGTATTGTACAGCATAGCCATTATAGCCTTGCGTTCGGAATGATAGCATAGTAAAAATGTGGTGGAGTGGCGGCCAATATCAGAACCTGTTTGCTGGTGTAATTTCTGATCAATGAGTTCGAAAGCAAGCGGGAAATCTGGGGTGGGTGATAAGTAAGTTTGGTGGTGACTGAGACTTTTTTTCTAGACGGGGTAAGAAGGAAAGTCATGCTAAAAAAAAAACATAGTAAATCACATCCTCGGTTGAAAAGAAAACAAAAAAACGATCCTAAAAATTTCAAAAATTTCCTTCATTTTGAGGCTGTTTAAGGGCCAATTTTGATCTGTTAAAGGAGGTGATAATTTTCCACATTCATCTGAAGTTTTTGCCATAATAATGAGTTGACTGTTACTGAGTATGAATGAGAGAAATATTGAGAAAATTTCTGTTCTTAATTTGATTTTATTTTTATTTTCGCTCTTTCATACATTATTCATAATTCTATGTGGAATCCCATTTTAGCTTTGGCACGGCTGATACTGTTACCGTGGAAACCAACGATTTCCTAAACGGGCCAGGCCATAACAACAAAGCTGATTTAATATAATCAACATGCTCTCAGCTCCTTCTTTCTGACTCCCCTAATTTATTTTCATCTCGAGTACAATCAACCTTACACAATTATACGTACAAAATGGCTCGTTCGTCTAAAAACCAGCCTGCTAATATTCAAAGGCTTGTTCATTTAAATGATGATGATGCTGAGAAACGGCGTAGAAGAAGCTCAATTCGACAAGCTGCTGATACAAGGCGAGCTTCGATGGCTGCAGTTGCCAGAGATACATTTCGACGCGGAGGTACTCATCTAGAATCATCAGGTGTACCATTAATGGCAAATTTTGAAGAGTGGATGAAACTAGTTAAAGACAATAAAATCAATCAAACCAACTCTTGGAATTTCGCGTTGATTGATTACTTTCACGACATGGCTGTGTTGAAAGAAGGAGATGGTGGAATTAATTTTCAAAAAGCGTCCTATACCTTAGATGGTTGTGTCAAGATTTACACTTCAAGAGTTGATTCAGTGGCATCAGAGACTGGAAAGTTATTGAGTGGACTGGCTGATGGAGGCAAGGAACTGAAGAGGAATAATGGGGATGGAGACGAAGACGCCGAGGGTGAGGAAAATGCAAGCGATAATGAAGAAGCTAAAAAACGACAAAGATCAAGACGTAAGAATCGGTCTGAAGCAACCTTAGCTAGCAGCTTTGCCCAGATCCAGGTCAAAAATCTAGATTTGGAATTATCTGTTGATCCACTATTCCGCAAGATGTGTGCTGATTTCAACGAAGGTGGTGCCAAAGGTCTGCTATTAAATAGTTTAGCAATTGATAGCTCTGGACGAGTTGTTTTTGATGGTCAAGTTGATCAGCAACCAGAGGAAACACCCGACAAGCAAGAGTCCGATGAAGAACCACAACGTCAGATCGTACCGGTCAATCTGAGTACCATCAAAGACAGTTTTTTTTCAGAACTCTCAAATGTCGACAATTTTTCAGTATGTCCGTCACTTCCTAAGCTTCAAAACGCATTGAAGGATCCTTCTATGAGTACAGCTGCTTCAGATTTCATAAAGGACATTGAAACACATCGACTAGAGGATGAAGGTGCTTTTGCAGGTGATATTGGGGATTTCGATGATGACAATGGTGGGGCATTTGAGCTGGACCCTATTATGGGAGAACAAGAAGAATCACTCTTAGAATTTGGTGTGCCTGATATTGGCGGTGGTGACTCCTCAGCAGTAGGTAGTGGAAGTCATGTGCAGGCTCCAGGTGGAGTAGGAAATGGAGTTACGGTAGTAATGAATGGTAGTGCAACGCAAGAAGGACATATTATGGCTTATTTTGATGAAACGTTACGAAAAAACTGGGCTGGTCCTGAGCATTGGAAAATTCAACGTATTAAGGGTTTACAAAATCTAGGTGGTACGAGCGGGGACACAACTGATGCACAACTACCCAAGAAGCGAACAGAAAGAGTTGCAAAAGAACCTTTTTTCATTGACTTTTTAGGATCAGATGGTGAGGTAGATGAGGCAGTCTTATTCGCTGAAGGTGGATCCAATATCAATTTACCAAAGACTCAGCATAAGTCTAAAACTAGAAATCTACTTCCTAACGATGAACACTTTTCTTCACAAAGTTTGATCAAATTGTTTTTGAAGCCCAAGGCTCAGATGTTCCACAAAGTTCATGGTGGTATTGGCGGATCTAAAGGCGACGGAGAAGAAAATGTTGATATTGATGTGGATGAGAACTTTTTCGCAGAAAACTACCAAGGAACCAATGGTGCAGACACAGGTAATCAAGGGGATTACGAGGCAAATTTCTTTCAAACTGGAGATGATGGAGCTGACGATGCTGGGTTTGATAATGATTATGAGGATGCACCGGGAGGGCAACTTCCGTTTGGTGCTTCTCAAGCACCTGTTGATGGCAGTGGAAATAATGGGCTTTTACTTGGTAACCGGCGTGCTAGACCAGAGTACGTCAACTATGCCAAAACGGCCAAGAAGGTTAACATTAAGCTACTCAAAGATAATATTTGGAACACATTAGATATTCCGACAAGCACTCCTTCACATGTGCCGCCGTCGGAAGAGCAGGAGGGAGGTAAAAACTCTGAATTAACGTTAGAACAAGAACAACAAGTATCGCCTCACGCGGCAGAAGAACGAAAATTTACAGACATGGTTCAGGATCTTAAAGGCGTTTACGCACCACAACAAATGACAGACATCTCTACTAGTTTCTGTTTTATTTGTTTATTACATTTGGCTAATGAGAAAGGACTTGTCATTGAAGATAATGAGGATAATACTGAATTGACTATAAGGAAAGATTTGACAGTGTCTCAGGCTGAACTCTCAGCCTAAGGTGAAAGGGTGCAACGAAAGGCGATGAAGGATTTTATTTGTTTGTTTGTTTTTAATGAAAGAGATGAAAGTTTTTAATTTTTTTTAGGTAATTTAATGGACTTGAGTATATGTATGTCTATACCATGGAGGAGAAGTTTCAGTGTATTGTAATGAGAATTACTAGTAAAGATATATTTAATGCGATATGCTTTTCAGGTTGAAGAGTATGAAAATCATTTTTTTTTGTTTTTTTAACTTTTAGTAAATGATGGTAAATGAGAGAATCAAGATAATTAATTATTGAAAATGTTAAAATAATGCTTATATCCCCATAAACATGTTGTAAATCATGATAATATCAATATACATATATAAAAAATGAATATCGTGAATAATCAAGATATTTCTTCAATTGTAGAACAAGGACACAAAAATATCAAGTATGAACAAAAGTGTATCGAGTAAACTGTGAAAGGTTTTTTATTTGTATTATTTCAAAACAATAAGAAATAAAACACAAAAAGTATATTAATAGAGTCAAAAAAAATAATTAAATAAGGCAGCCCGATTTAAAATAAAAATACAAATAAGGTAGTCAATGGAGAAACAAGTAAAAATAAAATTAAAAATACAAAAAGGATATACAAGTGAAATGTTTCTTTCATGCCATTTTCTAAATATCCATTTTCCATTATATTTAAGGTTTGTATGTGATTTAACCCTTTGAATTTTATTTTTAAGGTTTTTGTGTTTTTTCTTGACAGCGTAAGGTAATAGCAGAGTACTGCAGTATCCAATATTTGACACAAAAATGTTTATTGAATTTAGAAAGAGAGAGAGAGAACCGATTTTAAGAAGAAGAAAAAAAACAACAACTATTAAAACAAAATAGAATTACTTGAGTACATTCCGTAGATAGCTTATAGTTTTTTTGAAGATTCAATTCGTATTATTGTTCAGTAATAGTAGTAGTAATTAGTGTTATTTTGATAAGTGACTCGATTTGGTTTTATTCATTTTTCTTTTCCATCTGTTTAATATAACGGCCGATCTGATTGAAGTATGGGGCTTAACTTCTTGAGTAAACCAAGTCGATGATGGCATTACTTGGTAAAAAAAACCAATGTATTTTTATTTTAAAATTTAGTACTTTTATTCATTTCAATACTCTGTTGCGTTTATTTTAACACACGCTGCACATAGATGAAGAAGGAGAAAACTGAAAGGAATTGAATTTCACATGAAGTAGAAGAAATTTTGGTCTCTCTATAAGGTTCAGTTTATTTATTTATTTATTTGTCTATTTTTTTTTTTTTTTTTTTTTTTTTTCAAGCTTAAATTATTATTGGGTGCACTGCAGACATTTGTGACCACCACGCCGACCACCGCAGCCGTCCAATTGCGCCAATCATAAATTGGATAGGTGGTTGCATTAATAGAATTGATGATTCACATTATTATCATGTTCTTGGATGCCTGGCCCTTCGATGGGGATGATATATGACTATAGAAAGTTTCAATTATTATTATTATTATTATCAATAATAAGACAATGCTTATCAGTTTATTTTAAACTCAATTCATCTGAATGACAAGTATCATCATCATTATATTTTCGCCCAAATTTTGTGTAAATTTGATTTTTTACTATCTGGGTCCATGGGTAATATATATTAATTACTGTGTAAATTTAGCATTAAAAAAGTGAAGGAAATAATAAATATGTGATGGGCTTGAATTGAATTGAATCCATTTTACAAGATAATTGGATATAATGTAGAACAGCTGAACTCAAGGACATCTCTGTCTTTCTTTTATTTTGTACTTTTACTATTACTCTTCTGGTAAAAAAAAAATACAAATAAGGCTGTATTTGATATAAAAAAAAAAAAAAAAAAAAAAAAAAGAACAAAGCCACAAAGAAAAATATAGGATATTAGTTCAGAAATCACTCAACTCAGGTGGTTTCGATTAACAAAAAAACAATAACAGATAGTGAATACAACGAAGTCATTAACCCATGTCCACTTTAAACAGTTAAAAGGTGAAGGTGAAAGGAAAGTTGAACTTGGACATTTTTGTTTTAAAATGGAATGAGATTAATTGTTTTTGTGTTTTGAGTGTAGACTTATACGATATATATCAAGTACTTGGAATTGCAGCTTTTGATTCGACAATATGTGGATTTTATTATTGTCCGATAGAAAACATAAATGAGATCTGATACTTTACTTTGACTTTCTTTAAGACCAGAAATAATGAGGTGCTTTTATTCAATCCCATAAACTGTTGAATATTATTCTAAGAATAATAATAAATAATAAGTAATAATAAATCAATAAATAAATCAATAAAATCAGCCATGACTTCATATTCAGTTACAATCAATTCGCTCAGATTTCAAGCAGTTCTGTGGAAGCATAGTCCCATTGTTCTAAGGGGTTGAATAAACCTAGCTAGTCAACTAATTAACTTAAAATATACGAAAGAGAAAAAATAATTAGAAACAAACTGTATTGCCCTTCATTTATGGTCCCTGGAGGGCTTAAGGTATTCTAAAATTATCCCTCTTGGATGATGTGTGACTTGAATTATGAGCTTTGCAAATTGTAAATCAATTTATATACTCTTGACTCTATTCACTAGTCATCACCATGATGATGAAAAACAAAATTGCCTTAAAGGAGAGAAATCAGGCATTTTTAGGCCAAGTAGGTAGTATGGTCTTCAGGTGATATCAGGATCTAGATGCTGGTTTCAATTGTAGCTGCAGTTCTAGTTACAGTTCTACTCATGTTTCTACTTCATTTCTTGTTCTACTTACGTTTCTACTTTCATGTCTCGTTCTAGTTCTCTCGCATGCAGTGGCATCTGTAATAAATGCACGTTACACGCATCTCAATTCTTACCATTTTAACACAAACATGCTCTCAATGGATGGTCTCATTTTCCCATTATCCATTTATAACCGATATTTTACTATTTACACACACTCTCTCACCAGATTATTACAAAATAAATATATAAAAAAACCTAATATATATATATATATATCAAATTTCCACAAATCTTTACAATAAATGTTGATGTTGTATTTGCTTCATTGAGAGAGTATTGGACCCAGTACTAGTTGCAGATCGACAAGTCAGGACATGCACATGGCTTAACAAAGCCCTAGAAATTGGAAAAGATCGAGATAGAGAGATAGGGTGAAATAGAATTGATTGATGAAAGAGAACGAGAACTAAAAAGGTCTTATTTGGACGTCTGTGTGTATGTCTGGCTCATAGATAGTCAATATTGTATCATTACTCTTTGCAATCATAATAATAATAATAATCATGATATGTCTTTTTTGAACACAGAAAGAAACAAAAACAACCACCTATCAATGTTTTACAATGGCTCGGTAGATAACCCGTCCGTTAAGAAAAAAGAGTATTAAACTTGCCGTATTTTATTTATGCATAATTCATTTCATGAATTAATTCACAGTCGTGTGTATTTTGTGTGTCTGTCACCATTCAATCTCCATCTGTCTGTTCTGAAACTCTACCTACCTAGCTCTGTATTCAGCATGGCATGGCAATTCCAAGTTAGAAAGTGTCCCCCAACAAGATTAATTGTCTTCCAACATCACTCCATCTTGACTAAAGACTAACATATCGGGTTTCTATTTTACAATTCAAATTGAGAATGGGATGACCACCCTCATCAAAGGTAAAAAAAAAAAAAGTAAACAAACAAACAAAACCAAAAAGGTTGGAGATCTAAGTATCTGGTTACCTTCTCTGGAATACCTCAAGATACCCCATGTAACAGACCGAAATATCAGGCAGTTTCAGACACAAAGACATGACGCGGGAAATACTGAACCGAGTTAATTTTTATATTAAACTGTAGGACCAACGGATCAGGTACTAATTGAATTAAACTCTTCAGCACTTTCATGTCACTCCTTCTTTTCCTGACTGGGTATTAAGTGGGTAACACCTACTCTAATCTGGAAATGAACTTCCTACTCAATCTTATTCCATGAATATCATCAATGCTGGGTCCCCATAGCGGTACTTCCACTTCAAGGATTGTGAGACACTTTTCCTAACGTGCCAGAACATTTATAAATTTTTATTTATTTATATTACTTAGATAACTAGTTGTCGAAACTAGGTTTCTTTGGCTATACCCATTTGCTATCAGTCAATGACTTCCGTCCAGCTTCAGGTTACTCATAATATTTTTGAATGCTCATATTAATTGATTCACGCCTTTCTCTTCGAGTTCAAGGCTTTGTGAAGTCTCCATGACGTTTTTCTTTCATCAATCGATGAACTGTAACATAAAATAAGCACTATAGAATAATAACTCTAGCCAACCACACAAAAATATGTGTATTCAAATTGGCCAAGAAGTATTTCAACTCTACAAGTAAAAAGCAAAGCATTTCATCATTATTCAAAATTATAGCTGGCAAAAAAAGCCATTTTAATCGTATACTATTTTCATTAATGCTCAATTGATGATTTCTCTCATTAATCGAAAATCATACTAAGAATTGTGAAGATTCATCACAATGCTCTCGAGACATCTAATAAATCTCCGGATTAAGAAGTAAAATGATTCTTCTAATCCGTTAGTTGAAATTCTCAACTAAAACTCAATAAATAACAAAAGAATTGATATACATTTGTATTCCACAGATAACTTTCTGAAATTTTCTCATTTCTTCCTTCGCTTCTTTGGCTGGGCATCGTCCTCTCCATCACTATCATCATCCATATAAGTGTTAAGATCATAGCCATCATCCCCACCTAGTGGTGTCAATCCATTGCTTAATATTTCAGACTCTTCCTGTTGTTTCTCTGCAATTGCCCGTTTGTGGGATTCAGCTGCTACTTGAATTGCTTCCTTCAGAAACGAGTTGTCGAGGTTTGATGAGTTATCTTTTACTTTACTGCCATTGCTTGTACCAATATTGCCGGAAAAATAATCAACCTTTGTCGGAGGGTTGATATTGGATTCTATCCCTGACTTACTTCCAGCTTCTTTCTCTGGAAGTGACTCAAAAGGATCGTAATCTGATCCTTCATCGGAGAAAATATCACTTCCACTATCACTACCCTTAACATCATTGATTTTTAGGCTTTGCTGTTGTTCTAATATTTCTTGTTTAACACGATCGCGCTCCAATTCTAATTCCTGGACTAACTTTTGCTCCGACTCTCTTCGCTCTTGTGCTACTTCTTCATCATGGATCTCTTGAGCCGTAAGCTCTTCTTCTGCAAATTTTACAGACTTCTTCGACCGTTTATGGCTATTGGCTCGAGGAATTCGAAGTATGCCTTTAAGTTGTAGTGACCCTATCTGTTTTGGTTTATTTTCGATCTCGGGTTTTGGGGTAGGCTTTGTTTCGGGAGCCAAAGCAGATACAGCAACACATAACTTCTTAAATGATGATTTATTACTTTCCATTAAACCGTTTTTCTTTATTTTCACCATTTTCTTGAGCTTTCCATCTTTTCCCATCACATATTTCACCTTCAGCTGCTCAGTGGCAGCTGGCGAGTCTCTCGTAGAAGCATTAGCATTACTACTAGAACTTAATGACGAAGAGTTTGATCCAATTCTTTTAAATTTAGATTTTCTAATCTCCTTTTGCTGTGCCTTAAGCTGCGCCAAAAGCTCTTCCTTTCGAGATTTACCCTCAACATCTCGTGGAGGAGAAGGATTAAGTGGTGGCGAACTCTTCTGGGACAAGTAAGTTTGATCTAACTCCAAGTCAAGGTCATCTTGTTCCTCCTCACCAATCTCACTATTATCATCATTCAGATGATTTCGTTCTGACGATTCTAAAGTAGATTCCAAGTTACTTGAATCCACAGCCATAGTGACAGAGGGTAGCGAGAGAAAATACTAAAAATATATGCTTAGGAAAGTCATTTTTAATAATTATATGTAAGCGCTTAATAAGCGTTTTCACTCTTCCATCATCAGAGTCTATGATGAAATCGGCTGAACCGTATGAAAGTATACGACCTATAGGAATGAAAAAAATGAACATTAATAGCAACTTTTTCTAGTTATTATTAGATAGGATCAGAATAAAATGAAGATAAGAAACGCAGCGTCCACAGTAAATCTTTGTATACCAGACTAGCTTCCTGTGATAAAGAAGTACTTGGAATCTTAACAGAATTTGTATAAGAAAGTGTAGCACAATAAATCAAGTAAAAAATTTCGAACTGGAAGTAAATGACTTTATCGAGACAAAAATATTGAAGTAATACTATCACAGGATTAAATGATAGCCTTTGCAGGTATGTGAGCCTTCATGAGTTGCTGGCAATGTAAATATTAAGTTTCATGATTCTAAAACGAGTCACCATGTAGTTTTTCCCAGATATTATTGTATAAAAAGGACTAAAATGGATTAACTCTTCTATTACCAGTCAATGCTTTAGTTTTTGACTGAGGTACTTTGTAAGTTTCGAAAAGGTTCGTCTATCAAGTTGTATTCCATCTTAATGGTCGATTTTACAATTCAAAAAACTCAACTATTGGACTTTCAATTATTCATTCTTCTAAAAATAAATTTACCAGATAATTCTTTTTCATTAATTGCTAGTACTGCTGCTTATCCATTCAAATAAAGAGAAAATTCATGGTCTTAATGTGTGTCACAAACCAAAGAAGTTTTACAATGGAGATGGGCGAATGTATTACACAGTTAATATTCTCCATATCAATACAAGATAAACATAGAATTTTATCAAAATGCCTGTGTATTTAAAATAGGTTACAGACAACTGTTATCAGGCTGGATTTTAAGTGGCGTTGGATTGGTAATTTAAGTCTCTATGATTTATATACATCTATAAATCTATTGACACAGAATGTTCGTATGAAAGAAAGGTAAATAATGATGCCCTTAAAAGATTCTAATCGATATTCTATTCCTCATATATACCCCTATTAAAACAGATTTAAGTCATAATAACCACAAGTTGTACACACCTTGGGGTATCCGGATAGAGACCAATTTTAAAATGAGATCATCTGTTATAAAAAAAGGACTGAAAAATAAGAGTAAAAAGGCTAATTAATTCACAGCATCCAGAGTTAACGGACACTCATATATGCTCAACAAGTTTATATTTGACTTCATCTTTAAGAATGAGATATTGTGCCCAAATCAACTATTTATACATAAACACGTCTATCACCGTAACCTCCACGATTTTGAACTCAACTCACGAGAGGTTTCCAACTAAATAAGTTCTACAACTGTTTTTTTTTTGCAACGCTCTAGACAATTTCGGGACTGCAAGTAATACATTGTACCACCACAGTCAACAGAAAACAATCGTGTACCCAATCACTAGGTGTAGACAACGTATGAATGCGGCAAGAAGCCAACTCTTCAGCATTCAAGACTAGAAAACAAAAAAGATAATGACAACCGAGGGATTCGAACCCTCGCCTCCGAAGAGATAGGAACCTTAATCCTACGCCTTAGACCAACTCGGCCAGATTGCCTCGCAGATGAGTGTTTATGGAAAGTGACATACTCTAGAATACTTATCAAAAAATAGCAATTTAATGAAATTCTGACTATATTCATGCGACACGGCTATGGTAGTGAAAAACTACGATCTGATAATAATACGAAATTCTCGAAGGTGCTTGGTAATCGTTTATTTTTATTTTATGTTATTTTGTTATTTCTATTATATCTTTATACTTTACTTAGCTGCCTGATTGAACTGGCAAAAAATATATTCATTCATTCATTCAAATTATAATTTAAAAAACTAGATCACATATTTTCAGGCATTTATAAAATTTTATAGAATGCAGAAGAATATAGTTCAATAAATTGTCATAAAACAAAGCATTATTTAGCAAAAAAAGGGAGGAACAGGTGGGTGATGTTGCGATGGGCGGGGTCAGGACCAACAAAAATGAGCCACAAGCTATAGTTCAGACACTACAGAAAATATATAGTTGTACTCAAAGCTAAGTTGAAGCAGCAATTAATTGTGATACCACTTGAAGTGTAAGACAAGGAAAGCACAGCTGGTTGGCACGTTCTCAGGGACCTTTGACAACTTTTGACGCATTCTTCAACTGTATTAGTCGCAATGCAAAGCAGACGGTGGAGAAAGCTTTTAAGTTGGCTGGGATATACTTTGGAATCATTAGAAATCACAGCAAAATGCTTGTATCTATGACTTATAATGGAGAAGGAAATAAAAATTTAGCGACATTCTATCAACGTAAAAGAAAAAGAAAAAGCCGTCTAGGGGATGCGGTAGCATACTTGAACGTTATATATAAATAACTCATATCAGTTGACTAGTCCCTTCATGAATAGTTTTATTAATGACTTTGAATTCGATATTTTGCAATCGTGTTCACCGCCCTGAAATCTAGCGTCTAGAAATTGATTTTAAATGTATCCTTTGATAACCATTCAGTGAAGTTATGTGAGTTGTTTAAGAATATATTATATGGTTTGTGCTATATTTCTAATTTTCACGATGTAAACTATAACGTCTAAGGTTGACAGGCTGGAGAACAATAAGTTGTAATAAATATTAATATTACTTTTAATTGATTAAAATATCCTAGAAATCTTTAATCTTTTACATGCGTTTTCAATAAAATGTCTTTTAGCAAGTATGAAATTTCAACTTTGCTAAAGAGATGAAAGAAAAATTATGGACGCGCGTCACAAACAGCAATTCATCAAATTCAAATCAAATATCAACTTGGCATTTATTTTAAGTATATACCTGATTCATTATAGAAACAAAATAATAATATCTTTTCACCATTTAATACCTAGCTAAATTACGTATTAACAATGTAATGAGAAAAAACAAAATAACAAACAAGCCAGGTTATACCGAATGGCTTCATATTAAAAACTGGTTCGGCACACACAATTATACAGAAAATTTGTTAATAAACTTCAGACACGCCTCATCCTCCCTGTGCGAGTTATGACAAGGGACGATCTGAAATAAGGGGTGCCGGGATTGCCCCAGGAATAGAACTAACAATTGGCAAAATATTTGAAACAGGCTTTGTAGGTATGCCAGGTATAGACACGTTTGCTGAAGGTAATGATGATGATGATGGAATATTTGCTTGCCCAATTGCAACTTGGTTTTCAGTTAAATCAAATACAACATAAGCTGAACGTAAAAAAGTACCACCTAAAATAACATAACCTCGAATCAGAGAAGCTTTAAAAATTGTTAATATGTAAGGCATTGGAGTTAAATCAGTGGTGAATAAAGAGGCAGGTGCAATGTATTCTTGGGGTGAAACTTGGATTGTTGCGCCCGAAAAATTGAAAGACAGTGAAGGTGTTGAGGCCGTTAACGAAGGTACAAAGTACACTCCAAATTGAGGATAAAACACAGCACCCAAGCGGGATATAATTTGGTCAACGGCTGAGTCTGGAAGATACATAAAGGAAGTTCCTGTATCAAGTAGTGCCTGGGCTGATGAACTATGATCAATGACATCAGAATTATTGGAAAATTCACGGTTCAATAAAAGTGGAGTTATTGATTGATTTCCATAAGTTTTTGGAGTCACAAACGAAATTCCGTCTAGTTTGACAGCTAGATGAGATTCACGAATCATGGGAAGTAAATACAAGTTGCCTTTATATTTCGAGGTATCCATACCGCCAAAAATACAGGAACCTTTTTTTGCCGAAAGTTCATTTAAAGATATGGAATACGCATTCTTTTGGATATAACCTTCTTGATACAACAGCGCAGGAATATTGGGGTACACGGAATCCGTTGCTTCGTTTTGGACTTTTCCAACTCCAAGGATGCCAGGAATTTTGGAGCCAGATAGACGGTCGCGAGTGACAAGGCCAAAAGTTGCATTCTTCAATGGGAAACTTGATAATTTGACAGTGTCACGGACCCAATTTCCCATGACAGGACCTGATCCATATGAGATAAAAAGATGATCATTAACAAATTCATAGGTTAATGACGACGCTGAATCATAATAAGGACGATGCCCACTTTGTTTATCGTAAAGCCACAAATCGCTGGATCCAGTGTCAAGTACAGCGGAAACTGCTTGAGGAGGACTTCCCACTTTAAAGTCAAGAGTGTAAAAAGATATAGAATTAGTTAGGAGCAATGTGTCGTTTGAAAGACCGCGTTTATGAAGTAAATTAGCTGGCTCTACTTTATGTTCAATATCAAATGCAAGTACACCAGAAGGAATATTATTATGGATATTATCTTGAAGTGACAGTTCAACTGGAGCAGCTCTGGTAACGGCCAAAACGTGCAAAAGCACAGAGTATACTTGAAGTGCCTTCATTATGCCAAGTAGGAAGAGTATAATATTTAGTTCTTCTGTTCTAACAAGAGACCTAGATATATATTTATACATTTACTATTAAATATTTAGCCATTGAATCGTTCGGTTTTGACTTTTATTCGACTTTACTAAACAAGTGCGTATATTTCGTTTCAACAATCTTTATTTTTTATTTTATTCTTTTATTTTTTATTCTTTTTTCATTCAACTAATAGGCTCAATGATTTAACAAAGATATTAAGGATTTTTATAAAAATTTAAAAGGTGAAATAAAGTAGGATTTAAGGATGGAAAGAACCACTTAAGACCTTCTTATAACGGTAATACTTTAACTTGTTTGTAGCTTTAAATTAAATGCCAAAAGGTTAAATTCTTAGGACGGCAAGAACTATCAAGAAGGTATGGATAAGCCTTAGAGTCTAGAAAATTAAGTAAACAAAAAAGAAACTAAAGTATTCAAGATAAAGCTAATATATTTAAGGTGTTGGCTTTGATGGTATTATTAAAAACTCTGTTTTTTGTGAAAAAAAATAATTTTAAAAAAAATGTTAATATTGAATATATGGGGTTGAAAACAAGAATTGAAAACTAGAAAACAGAAAAAATAAAATAAAGTAAAATAGAATAAAAAAAACAATATTAAGGTAGAATATCAACAACAGTGGTATATAGCATTGGACAACTCACAAACTTAATACAAGTCTTCTGCTATAACTTTTTCATACACCTGACCGACTTCATTCAACTTTTCTAATTCCTTCAAATCTGCAATCACTTCATCATCTCTCACAACTCCCGGCAATCGACGCTCTTTAGACCTCCATTTCCAAATCCGCTTAGCACGTGGATTAGTTGCCAGATCTACATATGTAAACTTGATATTGCTGCACTCTAAGATTTGGGCAATTCGTCGGGTGTCGGGAACCATGTGGTGAGTGCCACTGGCAAAGGAGGTATATAAGAAGACTTCAGGCTGGTTGTCATCTATCAGTTTAGGTTTAAGAGGTTCAGGGGTGATGGCATCCTTTTTCAATTCCGCTTTTGTTGATGACTTTTTCCTATTCCGCTGCTTTGTGCTTTTTTCATGCTTTATCGCCTTACCTGCAGGCTCGGAAAGAATTAAATTCTCATCTGAAGTAGGAACTGTAGGTGTGTTTTCTTTATCAGAAGATGATCCAATGGTAAGGTCCTGTGCTTCTGTATCATTAGAAGAAAGCACATCGCTCTCAGATATTAAGGTATCTTCTGTAGCCGGAAACTCTTCAGTAACACTCTTGTCAGTGTGATCGGTATTCGTCACGTCCTTGGCTCCCAAATCAGCATCCAGATTGAAGTCGGTTTGGGCTGATTCTAAACTCTCAGAAATCAATTCTTTGGAGTCTTCATGTGTAGTCGGCTGCTCAGCACCCTTTAATATAATATCTGTTTCTGTTTCTTCATTCAACTCCTCCACATCTTGAGTGTAAATGTCATTTGGTTGGGACAGGATTTTGGCATCGCCCTTGGCTGATTGCTCGTCCTCGCTTTCAACTAATGTAGTGTTAACGCTGCTGACTGTAGCTGTAGTGGCGCTTGTGAAATCAGCGCCCACCAAGTCTTCGCTGTCAGATTCATTAAAGCTTATTTCAGATTGGTCATTGTGAACTGCAGCACTTTCCTTACTCTCAGATTCCAAGTTAGTCAAGTTATCGGTGGATGAAGCACTGATCGCCTTGCCCATTTCAGGTCTTTCAGTGTCTATTTCAGGGGCTGATAATGCTGAATCTTCGATATCATTGGCTTGTTGTTTAATTTCAATCTTTTTCAATTCCTCAGCTGCAGCCATTTCAGCTAACAAAGCCTTTTCTTCGTCAGCGATTTTCTTTTCTGCGGCCTTCAAAGCGGCCTCTTCTGCAGCTCTTGCAGCAGCTTCTTCAGCGGCCTTCTCTTCGGCCAGTTTCTTAGCTGCCTCTGCCGCTGCCTTCTCCTCAGCAAGTTTCTTAGCTGCCTCTGCCGCTGCCTTCTCCTCAGCAAGTTTCTTAGCTGCCTCTGCCGCTGCCTTCTCTTCTTCTAGCTTCTTAGCTGCCGCTGCCGCTGCCTTCTCCTCGGCTAACTTTTTCGCTGCTTCTGCCTCTGCCGCTGCCTTTTCGTCCGCACGCTTCTTAGCAATCTCAGCGGCCAGTCTGATTTCCGCTGCCTTCTTTTCTGCTACTTTCCTTGCTTCCTCCGCAGCGGTTTCTGCAGCCTCATCTTCCTCCTCCTGAATAGCAGTGATCAAGCCTAATGGAACATCACCAAGCACATCGGTCAAAAACATTCCATCAAGGCCATTATCTACACCGCCTACGTCCAATGGCAGAAAATCGAGTTTGCTGGTGGCAGTAGTATCTTCTGACTCTCCTGTCTCAGACACAGTCTTTGTGTTGACATCAATACTTGATGACCCATCTTTACTGAGAGAAGTATTGAGAGTAGTAACAGTAGCCTCTTCCGTGTTATGTTGTGTGGGGCTAAGGGATGAACTTAAAGAAAGTGCTGAGGGTCGTTTGAATACGGAGACAGATGGGTCTAGGCTACTTTGAAACTCTAAGCCTGAAAAGTTAATGCCAAAGTCATCAGAGCTGCCAGCAGCTGGAGTTTGTGTTGTTGTTGTTGTTGCGGATGGGTCTAGGCTTTTGGGAGGAAAGGGGTCAGTATCCAGGGATAGCAATGGAGCACCATTATTGATAGTACTATGAAAATTATTGGCAGTATTATCATTGTAACCACTATGGCTTACTGAGTGAGTTCGTAGAGATTGAGGAGAGTATTTTGAGATGGTGGAAGACACAGAACGTAAGTTTTTAGCATGGCGGTTCTTGCCTGGTGAGATGGTATCGGTATTTGTGTGTTTAGTCTTGAGCTCGGTCGCTGAAGAAGCCCGTCTAGGGGTGTGGGGTACCGAATTACTTCGTTTCTTCGTAGGCCGCGACGAGTCTGAGTCTCTGGGCTTTGACGAGGACTTGAAGATTCGAAAGAGGTTGCTGAACCAGGAAGAATCTGCCTTGTTATTAGGGGACATGACTGTAAGATTAAAGGACGAGAATTGAGGAAGAATAAGAAGGAGGAAAGAACATGTAAAGAAGTAGAAAACAAATGAGAAAATAAATTGAATAAATAAAATAAATAATAAATAAAATAAAATAAAATTTGACAAGAATTGGTAAAAAAAATTAATAAAAAAAAAATCGAAAAAGTTCTGGTTCCTAGGGGTGGCCCACTTTACTTTATCTCCTTCTTCAACCCTTAACCTTCTATTAACTGGCTGAGTGACTTGATTGAGCCGGGAATCCTTTTGGCTTAGATTTAATGAATTTTATTTTCCTTTATCTCTCCTTTATAAGTTTTATGGTTATGGTTGTTGTTGTTGATGATGATGATAAAAATATTATCTGAACGTGCTTCTAAAGATGATACTGAAAAATCCTGTTACTTTATGCCAAACTGTTTTGGCAGATTTAGATTGCCCTGTTTGGCCTTGAAGTTTGGGCCGCTTATACTGAAACCAACCATTTTGTTTCCTGTTCAAGATTTCCACAGACTAGTATTTCACCTCAATGCGTGCTAGACTTTGTTTAATTAACCACAAGTTGACCAAAAATGTTGGTTCCTTTTATTTTTATTTATTTCTGAGTCGCAAGTGAGTAAATACTTCGAGTAAAACGCTACAATGGACAGCACAATTCCACAATTTTGAAGACCCTTTGCAGGTAATACTAGGTAGGATTGTTCTGGTATTATAAGTGGAAAGAAGTATAGAACTACGAGAGTAAAGACGCGAATAAGGTCTGGTAAAGTACATGAGACCTATCTTTTATCAGACAGGAGACGCAATATTCAACAAGTTACACGTCGATTAACCGTCATGAATACACGTATTAAGGTGGTGCTTAAAATAATCCTCGTTATGATCCTCATGATAATCCTTGAATTGGTCCTAGACCAGACAACTTCCCCCGGAGTTTCAGCAACCCCTGGATTATCAACGATTTCAGTTCATGTAGGCAAGTTCAAAAAAAAACCCTTGCACTAAGAATAAGAATAATACCCCATTTCCATTCTGCAAAGGCTTGTATAGAAATACATGAATACAATACATTCATTCTCAATTAATATCCAGATTCCGGCTGTTTTTTCTAAATTAAATATTGGAGTTCCCTTGATATATTTAATATTATTATTATTATTTTCTTGAAAAAAATAGGTTCCAGGAACAAATCCCACTATGGTTTACCGCATAAAATGAATCAGAATCTTAATAGTGCATGATACATCATGGGATCTAAATTCAAGCGCAAAGTTTTGGATTCTAAAGGTGAATAGGTGATCGATGAACTATCAAATATATTGGAAATATTAAAAATATTAATCAAAGTAATAAAATATATATATATGATTATTGTCAAACTAAAAGGTGGATTCATGACAGGATTATGTTGCAATTTGACCCCCCCTCCAATATACTGGGTGACCCTAGTTCTACAAAATAGCTGTGAAAGAAGCAGACCCATTAGGTTCAATGCTTAATGCTACTCACTTAAAGACATTTTAAGGTTAGGCGCCATACAGTACCATTGTACTCCTACGGCTCTTGCTTTGGCTTAAAGAGTTTCTGGTTTCTGGAAAATAAACAATCTTTTAGAATTTCAAATCTCATTAACAATCATAATATACAGCTAAAAGGCAGGTAAAAATGTTTTAGCAAAAAAAAAATCTCATGCAGAACTATGGTCTTCCATTTTTATTTCTTCTTGCTCTTCTTACTTGGACAAGACCTTCTCGACAATACCAGCAAAGATATCGACATGCTTCTCTTCAAAGACAAGAGCAGGTCTCAAACGAACAGACTGAGGTCCACAGCCACCAATGTTAAGACCCTCAGATCGGCAGTCACTCAAGAACTTGTCACGAACAGCAGGTGATTCCATGTCCCAAGCAATGAAAGTACCCTTATTCTTGCCTCGCAGGTTAGCAATTCCAGCAGGGAACTTGAGAGCAAGAGCCTCAAGCTTGCCGTGCATGTAGTCACCGACCTTAGCAGTGCGAGCGACCAAATCATTCTTGGCAATCTCCTGGAAAATGGTGCGGGCAACAATGGCCTTGGATGGGTCACCACACCAGGTGTTGAACTGACGGTAAGGCTGGTTGGGAGTCAACTCAGGGTTGGCAAAGAAGTAACCAGCGGCCTGGGCCTTCTTGGAGAAGGTAACCATGTCAGGAGGAGAAGGCAAGTTCCAGTGCTCGTGAGCCCACAGCTTACCAGTAGCACCAACACCAGTTTGAACTTCATCAACAATGAACAAAACCTTGTTGCGCTTGGTGATCTCCTGAAGACCCTTGAAGAATTCAGGAGAAGCATGGTTATCACCACCCTCGGATTGAATAGGCTCAACAATGACGGCAGCAACGGGAGAAGGCCAGGTCTGGATCAACTTCTCGGCCTCAGCCAAGCATCGCTGCTCCTCAGCAGCATTGGCCTCGACGTTTTCCTCAAGAGGGTACTTGAGCTTGGGGAAGGGAGTCTTAGGCCAGTTAAAGGCAGGGATATCCAGCTTGTGAATAGGCTTGGAACGGGTAGTGGAAAGAGATCCAAAGAGACGACCGTGGAAAGCAGTCTCAAAGGACATGATGGACATATCAGGAGAACCTGGCTTGGAGTTGATCATGGTGGAGCTAAGTTCCTCCTCAGAGAAAGAAGCAGTGTAACCTCTCTCTTGGGCACGCTTGTACATGAAAGCAGCCTTGTAAGCAGTCTCATTGGCACCAGAGCCAGACAAGTCAGTCCAGACCTTGTCAAGACCAGGGGGAGCGCCAGAAAGAATACCCTCGGCAAGGATATCAGCGTAGTCGCTGGAAGGGAAGTTACCCAAAGCAGGTCTGTTGACAATTGCATTAACGTTTTGGTCAGACTTGACGGCCTCAATCAAGGCAGGATTGTTGTATCCCAGAGCAATGGAGGAGATCTGAGCGTAAACATCGAGGAAAGTGTTTCCATCGACGTCAGTGATGTAGTTACCCTTTGACTTGTAGTAGTCAGCAACGTAGTAGGCAGCACGGGTGTCGAAGACCTTTGAGAGCTTCTCAATTGCCTTTTTGTTTTCGGGGCCAGGAAGAGCAGTCTTTACTGAGGGACCAGTGGCCTCCTCAGGGAAGTACTGAGCAGCAATGGAAGAAACTCCACGAGAGACTCTGAAAGAGCGAGAAGAGATGGCCGAGGATCTAGCCAATCGAGAAAGCATTATATATTAAAGAGATGATGAGGAATAACAAGAAGAAAGAAAAAAAAGAAAAAGAAGAAGAAGGGGAAATTGAAGGAAATGACTAGTATTTATATATATTTTTTTGTTCATATTAGTGTTAATGTTGTTTTATTATTATTTTTGACAAGGCAAGGTGGAGAACTAAAATGATATGCTCGTTGGAAAAATAGCCGCCGTCGTTGATTTTCGTAGTTTTTCCTGGTGTTTTCATCAATTTTTTTGTGTTTGTTATCAACGAGAAGTGAAGAAAATGAGAAATGAGAAAACGCGCCCAATGCAACACCACCGGAAATCGAGGAAAGGAAAGAGAAAACGAATGAAACCGGATACGAAAAACCTCAAAAATTAAAATAGAAAATATAGAAATGAATCATTGGAATATGGTATTGTTGCTCTCTAATTGTGTTACTTGGAGTTGAAGAGGAGTTTGGTGTGAAGTAGCAAGAAATTGGACATTTTGACTTTTGACTTTGGTTGATTTGGTGATTTGGTGATTTGATTTACTTTGGTTTGGTTTGGTTAGATTTTGGCCAATTGTAACAGATGAAATTCGAGTAAAGATATCTGGCTAAATGACTTGTGCAAGTTAAAATATGAATTAAATGAGTCTCGATATGTTGATATTTTCGATATTTCGGCTGATTTTAATTTCATTTTCTGGCGATTAAATTTTTGTGACTGACCAAATTTTTGTTTTAAGCCTTTGACCTTGGCCTTGGCCGTTTGGTTTTCTAAACTAATTTTGGGTTTTATTGCAACATTTTACCGCACACAGAAACCCAAAAGAACCAAATAAAGCAAGTGAACTACTAAAGAACTAAATGAACCATCTTCGTTTCCTTTCAATCAAAACCTTCTCAGCCGTCAGTTTAAAAGCCAACGGTTAATTATTTCGTACACGAATTTTGTTTACATCACACTTTTATTTAATTGGCAGGTACACCCGGCAACCTCCAACAACTAGTAGAGACTAGAACACTCGTAGATGAGAGAACTTAACTTTCCCTAGAACATTATCATTTGACCTTACTCTTTCTCTCTCAGATATTAACATTAAATAAAACGAACTAATCATTATTAAAACTACTAAAGTTATTCATCTCTTATTCATTACTCAGTAACTCGCTTTCATCTCAATATATATATATATATTGTATCCTCAGTTCTCTGTTTCAACCACCAGATCAATCATCATGGACAAACTTCTTGTTCAATCCAATCATCCCCACTCACTCTCTCATACAGAGATCGCCGACTCACCCTATCACCTAGGACATCCGCACTGTTCACAAACATTACCATAACATTAAAATTCTCCAACCCATCTTCATCGCTACTACCATCCACACCTCTGGAAATAGCATCAATCAAATGGGCGCTAGATTCTGATAAGCTTGTGCCAGGAGTAGGACGTCGAAATGAGGATTTGGCAGCTTGCCTCATCTCAGACCAAACTCGCAAATACTCTGTTTTCCATTCGGCGGGAGTGGGCTTAGGCGGCAAGCCGCACTCGTTGTAAATGTCGTGTGAAGTCTTCCATGAAGGAGAGTAGACTGGGTAAATAGAAGTATTTTTAGATTTTTTAGCAGTCATGCGTTCAGACCAGTCATCATTTTCTTCTTCATCCTCTTCTCCGCGTCCTCCATCACTCCTAGGTGGCGTGGTAGCTATCCGCACCGGCTCACCATAAAGCGATGGAGATGGTGGCGACGGAATATAGGATTGCAAAGACGCAGACGCTGCTGGCTGCTGCAGCATTGACGGGTATTGGCTGAGCGACAGGACTTGGGTGAATCCAGAGAGTCTGAACTGCATTGCGGTATTTGGAAAATAGAAGCAAGCTTCAAAGTTGCCATTATTATGAGCCAAATCAGTGACTTTGCTGGACCTTTTGTCGGTTGTAAATAGAAGAACTCCAGTGTTTTTATCATCAAATAGCCATGATCGTAGGACACAAGTGCGAGCTCGCGGTTGGTTCTCCCTAGACACAGTGCAAAATGTAAATGTGTGTGGTCGCGTGGCCTGTGAAAGACAAGCGTCAAGTGCCGGAACCCAAGGTGGAATGCGAGACATAACGATGTGTTGTAAACTCTGGCAGAGCTGCTGCTAAGAGACGAAGATTTAGAGAAGAACAAGGAATCGATAAACTACAAATAAGCAAGAAGAAGTCAAGATGTTTTTTAAAATAAAAAGGATATGAATATAAACAAGAAAAAGGGAAAGAAAAAAAAATGAATATAAAAATAGTTTTTTTTTTTATTATTATAATTTTTAATTTTTACTATTATTTTGAGTGAGCTTTAATATTTTTTTTTTATATCCCGCCGTATTTTTTTCTTTTCTGCAACGGAAATGAAGTTTATTACTTTATTTTTTTACTGAGAATTTTACAGTATTCAACTAAAGTAAAGTCCTCCAACAAAAAAAACAATAGCTCATAGTAGAAGATTCAAAGAACAACGAAGAGGAGGAGGAGGAGTAGAAATGTGGCAGGTATTGTAGTTTAATCGATTTAGCCTGCCTTGATATTTCGAGCTTGGTTTTATTTGGCTTGGATTGATTTGGCTTGGTGCGGTTTTTTTTTACTGACTTTTTAAGTTCAATTCAGGGTGAACAGCTTCCATGATGATTTTTTCAATTGCAGTAAGGGCGCATGGAACTTGTGACTTGGCACATAGAACATCCATGTGATGTCATTTAAAACTATGTCCTAAGTTCTATATCCCAAGTCTCATGTGTTTCTATTAATAATTACTTACTCAGCAACAGAAATGTATGTAATCGATGATGTCAGACTTTGCTGTTAAATACTTTACCCTAACCATAACTATACAATTGAATTCAGGAGTCTATCTCTTTTTTTATCTACAGCATTTTCATCTTTTTGGTAATGTTTTCCTACTTTGTTCACCATTCGTAGTGAGCATAAGGAGATTTCTTTCCAGGAGAAGGTTCAGAAATAATGGAGACAATTTGAGACAGGTATTCTAGATTTTATGGCATTCAAAATATTCAGCACTCGCCCCCTCTTCCTTGGCTACTTTAATAGAAACTACACAAGGGCCTCCAGTCCTATGCCATCATAACACCATGTGTGCTCACCACCTCTCTCTAACTCCATAGTAATCATGTATCCAAATTAGTTTCTCTAGATCTTCATGGGCCTCTCAACGACAATCCTCATTACAGGGGTAATGGTTTTATCACCCCAGTCCGCCTGCTGCTCCAGCTACTGGGTCTACGTCGTATTTAACGAAAGCACCCCACGCATTCCCTTCACCACCACCTCCTGTAATTGTAGCTACAAACTTGTATCGTGGTTTAAATTTCTCAAGGGAGTTAAAACAATGTCGTAATATTGTTATGACCACTCAAACTCTCTTTGGACTGGCGTTGTACTCGGTTATTTCTTTAAGCATAAAAAAATGTAGAGTATTATACTCCATCCAGTGAATGCCGTCGTGTCTACTTACCGTATTAGATCATATACCCCAACCCACTATCAATTAGATTTTCTTGCTGAAGATTGTCACGTTGAGGTCTCTTATCGGTTGCAGTAGGAGTCCTGGAATAGCAGTATCTGTACGACTTAGTTTCAGAGCAAGAAGAAACAAAACCAGAGAACAAGAGAGCAAAGGAAATCCTTAACAAAACAGAATAGGCGAGGGGTTTTGTTTTGACTAAAGAACAAGCAACGTCGTAATCTTGGCCTTAGGGTTTTTTTGGATTCATTATCTATCACCTTTGGATTTATGATATGTCCTGAAAGCTACAGTAAAAGTTTTACAAGTATAACTCATTACAATCCTTGGAGAGTTCAAAGCAATGACCCTATCAAGGAAACTACTACTACTACTACTACTACTACTACTACTGATATCACTGATATCATGATTCATGCCTAGTTTCCTCAAAGTCTAAACACTAAAATTGCAACAAATACCTCACAATCACTGAATTCACAACAATTTTTGGGTCGATTAGTCAATGCTACACTCGATTTAATGGCAAACCAGAGACTCCCAATAAATTCTTATCCCAAGTTCAACACTAAATCGGGAAAATAGTTTCTTTGCTTTTTCCTCTCAAGGGGATGGATGGCACACGACGTAAAATTGCTTCCATTTGTTTTTATTTTCTCATTTCGTTTCTTCTTATTCATCTTCTCTTCTTGTACTTCTTGTTCTTCTTCTTCTTTTTTCTTTTCCTCTTTACTTCCTTATCACTCAAGACTCTCGATAATGAATACTTCAACTAATCGCTAATACATCTCTCCAGTCACAATGATAGGCAGACTTTTTGCTACTCCCCCTTTTACAAGTCCCAAATCCGGCACCCCAATTCAACAGCCGACAGAGAAGAACCGAGATTCCGTGTCAGCTTCAACCACCTCCTCAAGATTCACACTAGGGCCCTCATTACATGATGATCAAACACCACTCCGGCCATCCTCTCGAACTTCCGACCCCTACCTCAAACCCCCAGTATCCTTCATAGATGACGCTGACACAAAGAATTTACTTTATGGAGCAACCAATCTCTCCGCGACTTCTTTAGCCGATATCGACTCTCTCAAGGACATTCGAATAGTTATCATCACCGACGTCCCACATATTACTTATCCTTTGTACGATTCACATTGCGACCAAACTTCCTCCACAGGTCATAAACCGCAAACAGATTTACCTTACTCAGCCGAAATCCCGTCGTTTCAGGCCCTCCAAGAACGCGTTTTTGGCTCTTCTCAGATCAAATACCAAGGCCCCATAACCAAACTTCATCCATTTCCTCTCAATTCACGTTCCCTCAATTCCTCTTCGTCTATCCTGCAAGTCAAGCAGAAATGGCTTATATCCCGCTTGTTTCGATTAGAATTACAAGTCTCATGTTGCACAACAACAGACACCGCGATCTGTGATCACCCTAACCCACACACAGCGAACCATGAATTCCACAAACGTTCTGCACCTTTTCATTGGGAGGAGAGCACTACGAAGGATCCAGCAGAGGCAAATACTCCATCAGAAGACCTCCTTCTCACTGGTGGGCTAACGGGTCCACTGTCTGTACCGACTACCTGGCGCCCCACGCCCTCATACAAACAAGCGAAAAACTCCATTGATGCGGATTCTCCTTTACTAGCTAAAGTAGCCGATTATACATGTGCTATTTGTGTCTTCATCACCGCGGGCTCTGATTCCCCATCTTGTATCACCAATTACTGGGAAGAGCTCTCTGCTTCAATATTACAACTTCAACAATCTGTTGCAGACCGGCTATTAATCTCATTGCCTTCTACCTACCGTGGGTTTAAGCAGTCTCGCCCCTCAATACCTGACGCCACTCAACCTAGACTTTACTCCCGAAATCAATATGCCCAATCCCCATCGTACTGTTTAAATAATGACGATAAGATAAAAGGTGCAGTAGATGTGTTTAAACAGAGATTTCTTAATGCAGTGAGAATTCCACGTGTTATTTGTGGTCAGGAACGATGGCCCGAGCTTATGAAGGAATTGCGTTGGGGCTATTCTTATTTCGATGGCAAATCACAGTCATCAAAGTTGTTTCTGCCGAATGTAATCGCCACCTTTATCAAGTGCAATGTTGAATTACTGAGTATCGATAGGAGATCTGTACGTTCTACTGCACTAGGTTCCCTACCAACTAGAACTGTTATTGTGGGAGATCGGATTTCTACTAGGCGTCTTATCTTCATCTTGTCCATGCTTATCCACGATTCTTACAGTCAAATCTTCAAATCGTACAATGGATCCTTAGATTTTGACTATCACGATAAAACTCTTAGTCACACTCCTGTTCGATCTGCATCTACTTCAAGTCTCAATACTTCCGCTAATTTCCCAGTGCAAGGAGGTGTTGGATGGGAGATTCCTAAATCAGGGGAAGGTCAGGTTGCTGAATCACCCAGCATCTGTACTATGTCCCATGTCGTCAGACCCTCCTTTTATTCTTCGTCATCGAATTCAATGTCCTCAGGGTCTAGTTCGTTGGCCGTCGCTTCACGGTTGTCGGCCGCTGTTGCCCCGCCTCATAGTTCCTCGTTATCAAATTATAGTGTGGCTACAAACACTATAAGGAAAGGAGCTTCAGCTGCAATAAACAGTTTTTCACCTTCCTTTGTTTCTTTATCGTTTTTGCATGCACTGTTAGGGAATGAACTAACAAATTCCTCCACGCCCGTTGATGACTTTAGGTTTTCGCCATCATTGCCCCCAGTACCTTCAGTACCTGATGACAATGCCTTGTCAATGGAATGTGAGAATTTCTTGGATTTCTTTCCCCAGCATGCTTCATACACCACTAAATCGCCAACAACATACAATTTGACGGTTCCAAAACTTCCTCTAACCGGTGGTGGTAGATTCGAACGTACTGCAACTACTCTTGCTTCACCTCATTTCAAAGACTCTGCCATCAACGCTACTCTGCCTTTGGCTATGAACGGTGGGCGTCGCAATAGCAGTGGTAGCCGAATCAGCTCCAGGAGTTTGTCATCTTCGGCCTTGTCATTACTTATGGATCATACTCCAAGCACTACACCCAGCACATTAGCATCATCAGTCTTCCCGTCTAGCTATGAGAATGTTTCATACTTGAGTAAAAATGCAGTTTGTTTGGATGTGCCTGCTCTTGAAGATGATGAAGATGAAAATAATACATTTTTAACCTCGTTTATGCAAACTCCTCCTGCCGCTGCTGCTGATGTTGTAGTTCTTCCCCCAATTGCAGGTCACAACTCTGAGTTTCATCCAGATTTCACCTTACAAGCATGTCCCATGACACGCGATCTCGATGAGCGTATTGTGAGTGCCATGAAACTGGACGGTATTGGTACTCAGACATTGATTATTAACGCAGAATCCATGGAGATCTTTGTGTTGGATGTCAATGATATTGGGTCTGAACAAGTTGTGGTGAGCAAAACCAAGACAATGGTGACTGACAGAGAGGTTGAAATTGTTGATACTGAGCTGAGCGCAATCCTAAGAACATCCGATGTGACTGCATTAAAACAGATATTTGATGCTCGATTTCACCTATAGGTGTCACTGTGAGATTTTTTATTTTTTTTTTAACTTGATAATTCTGGTGATTTTTATGATTCCTTCTTTTTTCATTTTATTTATTTCTATTTTCCGGTTTTTTCAGTGATATCATGATTGTTTCTAGTTTTTTATTTTTATTTTTTTTCCTTATTTTTTCCGTGTTATTTATTTATTTATTCTTATGTGTTTGATTTGGATTTTATATTCCTTGCTTTTCATTTGTTTGATGCCATTTATGATGATTTCTATTCTTTTAGAATTAATTTATTTATATAATTTAATTTATTAATTTCAGATTTTAAAATTTACTCAAGTCAAATTGAGGTGAGTGTTGATGTTTCGGCAATTGCTAAATGATAGATGAATCTGCGTCACACATGAAATCAAGTCCTACAATAGAATCAAAACCAAATCTAGGAATTTCAGACATGGTGTATAAAAAGTCATAACATGAATAAATGATAATAATAATAATCATAATAGTAATAATAAATAAATGTATAAATATTAGGTATACTGTATATATATAAATGTATAAGAAAAGATGTAAGAAATAAGAATCATAAAAAAAGAAAGAAAGAGAAACCATGGTCCATAATTTAGAGCAACATCAACACCACAAAATCTTTATATAAATTTCCAATCCAAACCCATTAATTTTTTTTTTTTGACTTTTTTTTTTGATTTTTGTTTAGTTTTTTATTTTCCATATGGTCTATCACCAACATGACTTGAAATCTTTAATGATTTCATTCGTCTCGAAAGTTGAACATGTAATGGTCGAGGTGCATGTTTGAAATGATTGTATTCATGCAAATCGTTTGAATTATAAGGTTGTGGATGTTGTTGTTGCTGTTGATTTTGTTTTGTACTACTGCTACTACCTCCATTATTAGTAGTAGTACCAGTAGACCCCATAAATCGTTTTCCAAATGTAGGCGATGGCAATGCAGTTGTAGATGAAGCAGATGCGTTAGTAGTATTGCTGGCAGTACTACTATTAATATTATTATTACTATTGTTGTTAGTTTCTTCAAGTGCTGCTAAATTAGCTTGCAACCGGCGCTCCCTTACAAACTCTCGAAGTCTTCGGATTTCTTCTTGAGAAATATGGCCAAACCCATTCCGCCGTTTGAAGCACGCTGCTAGTAAGCCTGAAGCATCTATAAGCCGTTTTGGCATAGTTTGCACGACTTGGAAAATCTCCATGGGATCGTCTAGCCGTTCAACTTCAGGCTCTGCGAATTTGAAAATAGTAAGAGCGATTCTAAAAAAGGTCTTGGATTCCTCAAAGAAAAAACAATCCCAAACTCGTAATACTGTTTCAATTGGTAAGATTCCAATGTATCCACTCATGAACCAGGCAGCAGTACATAGAGTAATGGGAGGTAGTTTTGATAAGATATTGTTGTAATGCTGACCGTCAAAATTGACACCAATCTTGTTCCATAGTTTGGGTAAAGACTCTCGGACACATAACATCAATACTCCTTGATCAATGTTAACTCCCTCCAAGGTTATTTCATGTACACCAGGAAGGTATCGTTGTGTAATGATTACAAGCATCCAAAAAGCCTTTTCTTCATCCATGAACAACAGAAGCAGTCCTGCCAGAAAGTTCAAGCTTTGACAGTACCCAATTTTAGGCTGGTATACTGAAAATGTGGCTAACACTCGTCTCAGCGACTTGATCAAAACAGCCTCGGTTTCCCTGGATCTCCCACCATCTGGAGCTGTCTCAGATCGGAAATGAATATTATCAGGGAACGTGCGATGAAGATCACGCTCAATTAGCTCTGTATCCGAGTTTTTTAAATTCACTACTTGCGCGCAAAGCTTGTCGTATAACCCTTTATTGCTGGACAGCTTTTCATGGCCTTTGGCATAAAAAAACCAAGCGTTTCCTCGCCACTCAGCAGGAATTCCTTTACGGATATACCTCTTGAGTTTTTCTGATTTAGCTGGAAATCGCACAGGCTGGTCGTTTTGAGTTGAGAGTCCTGAATCCTTCATGAGTCTTACCCATTTCTTTTTTCGCCGTTGTACATGTTGTTGGTAACCTACCCACCATTCATCGTATTGGGCTTCGGTAACGAATTGGGTTTGCTTCTTGAAACCATACCGATCTCTTCCCGGCTCCTTTGGCGTTTTATTAGCGGATGTCGAAGATGGAGGTTCAGGATTAGGAGGCTCTGTAGAGCTGGAATCACTAGATGGGCGCGACGTATGGTTTAATTTACTTTTGGTTGTGGGTGTTTTATTATTAATATTATTATTAGGTTGATGCACGTTTGCAGAATCGCAGGAGGAAGCAACGCCTTCAGAGCTTGTTGCTAATGTTGGTTGGTTAAGGTCATCAGTGTAATCATTGATGATGTCTATAGTTGAAATATGCTTATAAGAATTAGAAGAGTCAGATTGAAATTCAGAGCTGCTGGGACACGGCGACTCGACTCTTGCAGGATGGAATTTGGGATTCATTGTACTACCACTACTGCTCCTATCGGATGTGCTGGTCGTAGTAGTGGTCATAGAAGATGCATTAGAGAACCGATTATCAAGAAGATTCCAAGGAAAAGGAATCACTTTTCCAGAACTTTCTTGAGTGTTGTTCGAAGGGATGAAAGAAGATGTTTTATGAGCACTCTTTTTTGAATTATGGGCTAAACTGGGAGTTGATTTAGCTCGATGTACAGGCCGAGCAGACGAAGGACCTGGTGATGTGACGGAACTGGCTGACGAGCTCAATGGTTCAGCAGTTTGAGTAACGATTTTTTCACTTGGAGGAGAAGTTGAAGAGGTGTTAGGAACAAAGGAAAATGAGTCTATGGAATTAAGAGGATCATCCAGTGGTTGCTGAATGATCTTGAATGCAGCAGGCATTTTAATAGTTGACACCTTGCCGTTGCGGTTTGAAGTAAATTTAGGAGCATAGGAAGTCATTGCAAACGAGTAAAAATGATTAATTATTAGGCACAAGGCACATAGAATAGCTCTATCGCGTCAGTCCATGAAGTAGAGAACTGGAAATTTGAAACAGCAAGGTTTCGACGAGAGAGAACAAAGTATATAACTTAAAGGTATAAGGAACAGCAGATATCCATTCAGGTAGAAATATTGAGAAATATTTTCCAACAAGAGTGGATTCCTTGAAATATGGAATTTAGTTAAAATCTTTCTTGCGTTCTTGGTTGCGAGAAGATAAAAGTTGATGAATGCAGTTGATTAGGTGGTAGTGGAATGAAGAGGGCGAAGAAATTTATGACGAAATAAAATTAAAAGAAAGAAAAAAAAAAAAAAAAAAGATGACAAAGACAAATGACTAATCATGCATAATCATTGACACACTTTTAATAGTTACGTAATTATTAAATTGCTAAGCTTTTTCAAACTTACAGCCAAGACCTTAAGATACAGTAACTCTTCGATGGGTATTATTTTTTCTTAAACTTGAGTTTAATAAAGCCTTATTTCCTTTTGTCTTCATCCCTACTCTTTCGCTCCCCAGACTTGCTCTTACTTATATTCAACTTTTCGGTTGATCATCCGACACCTTTGCTCATCACTTGGGGTTGTTCGAAGCTCCTTGAACCCCCTATTTTGTCATCCTTATCGATATCCATGAGGAATAAATTTCTCACATTCTTATGAGAACTTGTTCAACACGGGATTTAAATGACGACAGTCTAAGCAGTGCCCATGATTCTTGGAGTGACATTTCTATACCTCTTACAGTAAATTTTATCAAGCCTTCTATATCTCTCTCGCCAGTTCCATCTCATGTTTCGTACCCAAAATCCTACGAGGCGACACACACCGTAGCCACTTCGTCCAAACCCACAACTACAGTTTTATCTCACATTCTGGCCTCAACGTTGGTTACAAAATCATTAATTCACCAACCTCCAAGTTCCACGGTGTGGGATATGTCACGCCCTACTGAAGCGGTACCAACTCTCAAGCGGCGACAAGGAATTTGGAGGAAGCCTTTAACCTCCTATACAGGTAATGAAGCCTGCCAACCAATAACTCTAAGTCCAGGTTCTTTAATAGTAGGCTCAACTACATATATATTACCTGCTCAGCAAACTGACCTTGCCGTTTTTCAACCTCTGTGCATTAACGGCAGACCTGTACTAGGTACAGTCCCTATCCCGACTTCGAATAATATTGTGGCATCTCACGATGAGGCATGGCAAGCATGGATCAGCAACGATGGTAAATTTGAGGGGTCTGTTGTTCCGTTAATGTATTCCATTGCTTCCTCATCAGCAGTTTGCTGGTTGCTTACTCTTGTAGTTCTGGGGTTTCAGCACAGACGGACGCTGCTTTACAAGTTATCTCTTATTTGCTCTTCCATTTACCTTCTAGTGATTTTAATTTACTCTGTTGATACTTTAGCAGACCAATTTGCTTCCGGTTACTTGGATTCTATTGAGCTCAGACAATCCCTGGGCAACAACACTCACATCAATGCTCTCAACCTGTCGTTTAATCTGATTCTCTATCTGGGTCAAGTTCAAACTGCCATGTATTTATTTGGTAGGCAGAAAGACAAACGAATGATATTTTGGTTAGGAGGCTCGCTCACAATTATTGCGCAAACCATTTGGGGAGTCTCTGTGTTTCACGCTGCAGTTAGCCAAACTTTCCTTCCTACCCTTGCTTATCTCTTTCAAATTTCAATGAGCGTTCTCTACGTTTGTTGCGTATTATATTTTGCTATCACAAACCATTCTATTGCTCTTCATCACTCCATTGTTCTTCTTTCTTTTCTCTCAATAACTGCTGCGTCATCTACTATTATTCTGTTTGTTGTCGATCTGGCTAATGTTTGGGTTATTGAATGGGCAGACTCCATATCTTGGGTCACTACCTTGCTTTCTATTGTTACTGTCAGAGAATGGGCTGATCGTGTCTATTGTCTTCAAAGGCACTATGAGAAGAATGGTGTTTTGGGCAGACAGCTCTTTGAAGATCATGAAATGAAAACTTCACATGATTCACAACACCTTAAGGAGAATCCGAAGGAGCCACCACCATCTTCAAGTTCTCCGTCAAATAGTTTTGGAACTAGAGACCATCCTGGCAGTGATACCTCGCAATCCACCCGTGTGCAACATGAAGACTCGCAATCCCCTGGTAGGCGAGGTGGCCCCCATATTTCTAACGCAAACGTTACTCATGCCATAATTGATTCGCCATTTGATTCTTATGATGATAAGTCACATTTCCTTCGATACTTTCATAAAGCAACTTATCCAGTTGTATACGTTTCAGACCTGATAATCAACATAGGTCTCTCAGTATCTCGCCCTCTTTCATTAAACTCCAACGCTAGCAAAAAGTCAAAATCCAATGGCTTAGTTGGTGGTAATATACTAGCAGCTACACACTCAGCTGTAAACCCTCTTCCAATAAACGGTCCTCCTATGCGAGAGGATAACAATCCCAACGAGTTAGCCACAATCCCGACTGATTCTATCCCACCTCTAGAAATATTTATTCACACTCAGAGAAGGAGTGCACGTTCGAGACTTCAATCATCACCGCATTGAAATTAAAAGAGATTTGCATTTTATTTTTATTTTTATTTTTATTTTTCTCATTTCCCTTATTGTTTCACAAATATGTTGTTATCCCGTACTATTATAATTTGACATTGTCTTAATATTTATAAAAAAAGATATCCTTTAATTCTATATCATGCTACATTAAAAAAAATCATGAAAAATCATGACGATGAAGTCTATAGTTTATCGCTTTAGCTTTCTGCGCACAGCGCGCTGTAATTTGCGTCTCTTGCGAAGTTTGTGTTTATTCATCTTAAGTTTTCTCTTCCTTTTGACACTTGTTGCATGCACATATCGTCCAAAAGACAGAGATGTAGGTGAGTACACGATATGTGGTCCAGATCTAAGATCGGCCGGATCAAGTAACATGTTTTTGATTTTATTCAAACTCCGTTTTATGCTCGGGTGATTGGCAAAATCGTCGTCGACTACAATAGAAATCTCAGTGATGCTATTATCATTATGGATACTGTAGGCTTTCTTGACATTTTTGCGGTGGTTGGAACCTTCATGATTGTTATTGTTAATTTCAAAAGTTAGCACTTTGACGCCATTGTTGGACGTGGCAGCAGCTTCAAATTCCTGTCGCTCTTTTTGATTCCGGGCTTCTTCCAGCTGTGCTGCTTCCACTTCTGTTGGTGAGGGTTGAAAGGGTACTAGGTGCCGCACAATAGGGCGTGGCACGCTCTTCATTTCGGGATTCATTGCAAGGCCAGAAATTGAAACATCCCATGGCATATATTCCCGCGTATCGACAATCAATTCTTTCTTTGCATCGCGAGCGTTACTGTCAGGGCCAAAGTGGTCCATTAAAAAAAGTGGTCTATATCCAGAGAAAAACATATCCAGAGCCACATCTCCAGCTTGCATGTTTTTGGGCGCTGAAGTCTGTTCCAGCAGACTCGTTGATGTTGGAACTGATTTCCTATTGGCAGGTGCAGGTGGAGTTGATGACGACTTGAAGCGAATGGCATTTGCAGAGTCCGTTGGTCTCGCAAATGTGTTCTGAAGTTTGTGCTGAAGAAGGCTAGTTGTAGCCATCGCAGTAGACATAGCAGACTTACTGCCGAAGCTGCTCAGGGCTTTCCTGGAATAGGATAGCACTGACAACATTTGTGAATACTAATGACTGATTTGTGAATGAATGAATAAATAAATAAATAAGGTGTAAGAATAATATGATAAGATAAAAGAAAATGCTGTTGAAACTAGAAATAGTGAGAAACAAACTGGGAGGCAAATGAGATGATGCAATATAATAAAATCGAGAATAAAAAGTGGTTTTGACTGGCCAGAAAAATGCGGTGGGTTGCTTATGTAAATGCACTATCGTGACTAAACTGGAGACTGCCATTTGACATTTCAGATCACAAAAAGCACAAAAACTAACAACTCAATAACGTTCATGAAAACCTATCTCAGAGTGTTCCGAGGGCCAAAATTTAGTTTAAACTACATTTAAAAATGGAATTGGCTTGCATTTAAGTAATAGTTAAGGACGCTATAATAATTCATATTGGTTCCAGACTCCTTGCTATTTGAGCCGAATTTCAACGAATGACAGTAAACTAGTAAGGCACAACTAAAGGTAATTAATAAATAAATTGATATTTTTGATATAATCCCTATCGATACTTACAGTCTTTGAATTCAATATCCATATAATACTATAAATCTCCATATCAATGGTATTAGATTATTAAAGGTATAAGCGTATAAACCACTTCAAAGAAGGCTCTGTGTTTGCAAAAAGCGTCAAGTCCTTCATTAATTTTTTATTATCGATATCCAGGAAATTCGATTAAACCTGACTATAAATTGTTGCATCAAAAATGCCTTACTTATAAAATGAATTTACCAAAAATCTTTGGGAATAGTAAAGATACATTGCGATTTTCAACAAGAAAGTCGCTCTATTGTATTATCTTTGAATAGCCAAGCTGAGAGTTTAAGATAATTTGGATCATTTGCTTGTTTTATACTACATCAGGAATTTGGGATAGAAATCCTAAAATTTCCCATGGACAAAAATATATTTGAGTATATTTGCTTAGTGAAATAAATATTCTTAGAATTTGAATTAGTTTCCAGCCTAATTATCTATTTCAAAGCCTAATTTAAAAGATCAGGAGTTGGTACACTTGAAACCTGACCATTTTTCATAGTGAAATGTGATGAAGGTCCAGCTGTTCCGCTAGTTCTATCGCACACTCACCCACCAATTATAGGAGCTTGATGAGATGCCATGAACCGATGCTTTTCACGCTCAAAGTCTCGCCATCTCTTCATTACAATTTTGCTGGAATCAAATTCTCCTTCAGCATCATCATGACCACCGTTATCGCCCCCAGCGATTGTACGGGTGTCACCCCAGGAAAAGTCATCAAATCTCCAGTATGCATTCATGGGTAACACAAAGTTCCAAATGGGCAAAGAAAACAAGTAAATGAACATCCACAAAATGTACGACCAGCGTGAAGCTGTCACCACAATCAATACACCAGGAATGCCTAAAATAAGTGCTAGTAAAATAAGAGAAAGGATAGGAGTAGGCTTCTTGACGATTGAAATAATGATAACATAGAGTGTGAATGAAATGGCAGCAGGAAGAACGAGAGTGCCAACAAGCTCAATAAAGACAACAAATTGCATTGAAATGCAGAATACACCACATAGATCCCGGACTAAAACCAACTCCATTAAATTATGCACTGTTGAATTAATCCATCGCCGACGTTGAGAAAGAAGTACTTTAAATTCCGTAGGGACAATTGTTTTGCATACTGCTTTTGGTACGAAGATCTGCTTACGCTTGGGGAAAGTTCTTAACATAAGAGTTGATAAGAAACGGTCCTCACCAAGAAGCAGCAAATTTTTCTTGTGCAGTGTATTTACCACATTTTCGGCATATCGTTCAACAATGTCAGGATTAGCAAGAATTGGAACCCAATACCCTTCTTCACCTTTTGGTGTCTTGATCCGATACATGCAAAAGCAGCCCGGTAAGCACGTAACACCACCAAATATTGACTCAAATGCTTTGGATTGATGGTGAGAAATATAATATTCAAACACTTGAATCATTGATACCCATGTATCTCGCTTGTTTGCAATTTTGGTTTCTCCACACAGTCCCATAATTTCAGGATCTTTCACCATGCAAGCAACCATATGCGTAATTGAATCTGGAAATACTTTAGTATCTGCATCAACCATGAGAACAATTTCATAAAAGTCTGGCGCAATGCCGGTTATTTTCCAGATGCCATTAAATAACTCGTATTCTAACTCTGTCATTCGCTCATCAAACATAACTCGTTGCAAGAAACTCATTAGAATGATCTGAGAATCTCGTTTTCCTCTGTTTCCAGGCTTTGCAGCTTTATGTTCGGACGGAGTTCCGCATTTGACTATGGCAATCATAGGAACACGCTGTTGCTTCGTTGGATTCATGGTATTATCATCGTACTTATAAAAGCCAGCATATACTTTTGCCATATTATGCCGCTTAGAACCACTAACAACAGAAACATAAGAATATGGCTGAACTGTTTCAGGGGGTTGTGAAAAGTCTTTCATCATAGATATTACAATTTCTGGTGTCGTCAAATCATTTCCAGAGCCCTTAACAAGACCATCACAAATAATAAGAATCAATTTATGGGAGTTGGGATAAATGGTGGTAGCCACGGAGTCTAATGTAGTTCGAAGTCCGTCAATGGACTCAGAGTAAGCAGTAATCAAGCAAATTGTATGTGCAAGTGGATATCCAAATGGCTGATAATTAATAGGAGGTTGAGGTACCGTGTAATCACCAGTGTTTATGTCGGTACCAGATTCAAGAAAAGTAGAGTCTTCTCCTTGAGAGGTTCCAAGATAAATGCTGGATTGATGAGGGTCATCTGGAGAAAACAAGGAAGTTCTTGATGTAATATTGTCTTGGTAATATGAAAGTGTACCGCTCCATTTTGACGAAGAAGGATATGGTAATTGAGAAGACATGGTTTGGTTTCCAAGGGTTTGAGTTGCTCTCGGACGAAACACAGAAGATTTTTTATGGTTATAGGGCTGAACTTGTGCTACATTTTTGACAGGGCCTTGATCATAAATATTGTTACTCCACTCTTCAATTTCATTTTCTCTTTTTGCAAGATCCTTCCTATTCATGTAGTTTGCTTCTAGCTTTCCAGCAACAATCCATTTAAAATAAACAGCAAAGAAGAATTTGATAGCCACAATACCGACAATGAAAACCAGTGACACATATAATACTATCTTAGAGGCAATACATCCAATCTGTTCAGAGTCGATATACCCAACCTTAGCGATATCTGTAAGACACTTAGCAATTCGACGATCTTGACCAAAAGAAAATTTTTGAGAAACATCAATTCCTTTCAGTGTCTCATCATTTTTTAGTTCATAAAACCTATTGGGTACATTGACAGAGTCCGTATTGATCCACTCAATGAGATCTAAATCCAGAATATTTCCATTGAAAACAACTAAATTTCGTGAAGAATGAAGAACTTCATCCCAAGTATAAAACACTTCTCCCGAAACTTTCAAATTCCAGTAAGCATCTCTAGCAACGGAAGAAGTGTGACAAGCCCACCCTTCGTAATATTCTGTAGTAAAATTTGGCTTTGAAGAACCATCTGGAGAAATGACTTTGCAAGGCATGTAGTATGCAAGCTTATTACCGTCTGTAGGAATTGAAGAGTTACTTGTGGGTGTTAGCACATTCAAGCAATTGTCATTTACGTTTTGAAATAGGAAAGACGCATCTTTTCCGCCCGCATTGACAGGAGGATATAAAACATTAGAATTTTCTGGTACTCCATAGGCTGCAGGATGTTTTGAAAGAGTCAATTCGTAAGCACGGCCATGAATTATAAGATATCCTTCGTTTATCATATCATTTTTTATGCGAATTATGCTGTTGTCGCATACAGTTTGAGTGAATCCAAATGTTAGAAAAGCCACCAAAGCAGCAATGTAGAGAATAATAGAAATAAGACCAATTTTTTCGCGCCATGCCATTTGCCGATCTCTTTTTTTCATACCAAATAATCTCATGATAATGGAAGGGGCCCAAAATGTTATAATATAGCAATAAAGTCTCCACATAGAAGGGGGAGGCCCGTCAAGTTTAACATTTTCATTTTTTTTGTCAGCCATAGATGCTAAAAGCTTTGAGTTCAAAAGGGCATCTTTGTCAATTGTAATCAAGTTATTCTCTTCTATTGGCTTAAAGGGATTTCTAGAATATTCAATCTTTCGAGTTTGATCTTGTTGTTCCATTTGAGAGTGCTTATTTTCTTGATCAATTTTCCTTGCACAGGGAGAGTCATTTTGGGTTTCAAGAACTGAGCAAGAATCCCTATTATCTTGATAAGAGGGGTCATCATGATATGGCTGTTGGATTTCTTTGCCAATGCCTTGGGAATAATTAGAATGACAGCTTCGCATGTCATCTAGAGGGATTGTCTCATCAAACTCTTGAAGATGTGGGTCATTCCCTGTCATTGAAGGTTGAACATTCATGAGGCTTCCTTGACGCACAGTTCGTTGAGCATAATGATATTGAGGATGATTATGATCTAGTCGGGCTCGATCAGGTCTTACAAGGGATTTTCTTTTTGAAGACTCTGTCTTTCTGCCATTACCTCCTTCAGCATCAGAAGAAATATTTAAGATTTCATCCACTGTTAAGCAATTGTTAACGGAAGGGTTTTAAACAAGCATAGCAATATGAACAAACACTTACTAATATCCGACTTGACTTTTCAACGGTTGTAGATTTCTTAACTTTAGCACAATATGAAAACAGATTGCTATAGAGCTTTGGATCTGAAATTAAAATAAAAAAGCGAAAGATAAATGGTGCTAACAAAATGACAAAGAAGCCCTTAAGTATTAAATTCAATCAAATGATTGAAATAAACACAATAGTAATGAATCTTTTTCAAGATTCACAAAAACTTGAAATCGCTTTCAGAAATCTCTGTAGTAAAAATGAGTGGCCTTTTTAAGGCGATTGATGGTAGTTAATTTTGAGAAGTCTTTTCGTTCTGAAAGAAGATGGCCACTATGAATGATTAGTCTTAAATTTTGAAGCCAAAAGACTGTGAGAAAAGAAATGTAGAAAGAAGGATTGAGAAGTGCAAAGAAAAAGGGAAGAAGGAAATAAATAATGGTAAAAATAGATGAAAACATGAAAGCAAAGCAATATACTTGTTAAAGATTATTTTAATCTTTAAAGGCAGATTTAAGACATCATTTAGGGTCTTTTTTTTTTAATTCTTGTAGCTTCATATGGGAAAGTCCTGAACACCAAAAAGGAAAATGGGACACAAAACTGTGTTTTAGGTGTTGAGAGTGTTTATTTTGGTCTATAGCCCTTACATAATCCACATGGCACCTTGTGTTTAAATTTCTGAACCTTCCCACTCACCTGCATGAGTTGACTTTTAGAAAGTTTTAGCTGAGATTTAGTTGACTCTGCTGTAAAATAATATTAATATATCTGATGTGAACCAAAAGCAAGTATCAGACATACAAAGGGATGTAATTCAACAATAAATTAAAATCCTAGAACTAGAAACTACCAAGTATTGAGTATCAATTAAGAACCACCTTGAAAAGAGAAAGAGGAATAAAAAAAATATTAAGATAAAGATAGCAGATGCATACTATTCTGAATTATCATTAGTATTATGCAATTGATGGGTACGATAAATAGTATTCCTTCTGAATTCCAAAGTTAGCTCAAAATAACCTTTAAAATAGACGACATTACTGTAAACTCACCTTAATTTTCCCCCATGATTTGGGGTCAAAAAATATGTAAATGCCCTGTTCAGATTGACTTGAATGTTGGATAGGCTCACTCTGCGGATCTTTGGTCAACCACATCTTTAGATCCTTATGATACCTCCAGTTTCTGTTTGTAAGCTCAACTGCGGCGGCTTCTTGCATAGCATCTCTAGTCATTGTGTAGAAAATGTAAAAAAGGGTCTCGTTTGAAAAACTCTGGATTTTTGATTGCTGCGAATCAGCAGAGCTGACATTAAAACACACAGGGGTTTTAAAAACAGGTTCTACTTTCCTATGAGAGGCTTCAAGCCATGGCGAGGCAAATGACTTGGTTGCCCATTCACTGAATCAAAGTGTTAGTAAAGCATCATGAATAACCTTCATCTAGAAAGATTTGCTCTTCTCAATTTGTGTCATCTTTAGCACCTACCCTTTTAAACGGTGGCCTTCCAATCCTAAACCAGAGAGGTCATTTCCAATAGCAACCGCAGTTTTATCGTTATTATCCATTCGAATAACATCTAACAGCCCATTCAACCCAAACTTATCCATATCGGTTTGCAATTCTTGTTTCTGATTGGGATATGTATTGCTATCTGATGGAAACTAAGAAAGTATTAATTAATCGATAGGAATGGAAGAGTAGTATAAGAATCACCAGCATATGGATTATCATACTTTTGCCCCAAGTTCTGAGAATAGAGAAATATGGTCGGTGCATTTACTATCACTTTTTCGCGAGTTATTCCTAAGAGAAATTCCGGCTGCCTGTGCAAATAGTAAATTTGTATTTGATTCAGATGCTTTCGACGGCATTTTACCAATAGGCTGATTGTTAACAACACCCTGAGCATCAGGTGTTAGCACTGAATTATTCATTTGTAAGAACAAGCTTGCTTAGACTATTTGAGAACGAAAATTCGTGGAGCCTTTGAAGTAACTGTATAGAGTCGATAAATGAGTTGTTGATATACTTGATTAATTTAAGCACTAGAGATCAGAAAAATATGAACGATTGAAAGACAACACTGACAAGTGTGTTATGTGACAGTTGTATTTGTAGTTGGTAAAAATTGTTCATTATATTTTGCTATACAAAAACGTCTACATTGTAATCGTTGTATATTACATGTGAATCGTTTGGTGGTGGGAAAAGATCCCTGTCTATTATTATGAGACGCAAGGAAAAATTTCCCCAACTCCTGAGCAAGGTAAATAGAAGGCCATATTTACCGTATGTTATACCCTTTTTCAAGAAAATCTTAGAAAAAGGTGTTTTTGAAATTTCTAATTGATGGGTGGAAGTTGATTACCTTTGTTATACACTAGATCAGACTCGGGATTATGATTATGAATTGTTAGAATGTATGGTGGATCATTTTTAAAACTGGCCTAAGTTGTTAGAAATAAGTTGAACGAGGCTCTGGCCGTCGACTAAGGATTTCCATCTCAATTGACTATTGCAAATTAGATTAATTAGTGTTTCCTTTAAATATTTCAATTTAAAGTTCAATACTGTATATATCTGAACGGAGAGTAATTAAGTAAAATCATAAGGCAGAAAAAAGCTGAATACCTCAAATATATCTCTTATACAAACTATTTTCTTTCAATATATTTTCCCATAAATTTACGAATAATAGTAACTATAATATAATTGATTTCAGAAGATAAGCACTTATATATAAATAGCTTCTTCAAGAACCTTTAAATCACGCTGCTCAATACTGCCATTACCAGGTAGGCGAGTGTTGTGTTCAAGATACAAGTCAACTTCACGGGCACATTGGCGACCTTCCTGGATACCCCATACAACAAGAGACTGGCCGCGACGGCAGTCTCCAGCAGCAAACATGTTACCTTCAACTTTATAACCTGAGGGAGATGTTGTCTTGATATTGCCACGACCATCTCGCTCAACCGAGAGATTTTGAGCTTCAGGACCAACAAAACCCATTGAAAGTAAAACCACATCAGCAGGGAAAAACTCACCTGAATTTGGAATTTCGCCCATTTGCCAGGCGCCAGATTCTGATTTTTTCCACTCAACACGAACAGTATTGATACCCTTAACATTGCCATTTTCATCACCAAGAAATTCTTTAGAAAGGATGCAATACTCGCGAGGGTCCTTGCCATAGTGTGCAGTGACCTCAGCATGTCCATAATCAACACGGAAGATTCGAGGCCACTGAGGCCATGGATTATCTTTACCCCGTGTGGCAGGAGGCTGAGGGAGCAATTCAAAGTTTACAACCGACTTTGCTCCATGGCGAACCGAAGTACCAATACAATCATTACCAGTATCTCCACCACCAATAACAACAACATTTTTACCATGTAAGAGGTCATGAACACCTTCCATATCGCCATCAAGAAGCGACTTAGTGTTCCACTTCAGAACTTGCATAGCAAACATAATATTGCTCAATTCCCTACCAGGAATTTTAAGATCCCGAGGAATAGTTGATCCTGCTGCAAAGACGACTGCATCATTGGCACCTTTTAGCTCATCCACAGTTATATTTTCACCCACAGTAGTATTACAGACAATCTTGACACCCTCTTCACGCATAAGATTGACTCTTCTGTCCACAATACGTTTGTCGAGCTTCATGTTTGGAATGCCATACATTAATAAGCCGCCAGCTCTGTCTGCTCGCTCATAAACTGTTACTTGATGGCCAGCACGATTAAGCTGGTCAGCGCACGCCAGTCCAGCAGGGCCAGACCCAATAATAGCAATGGATTTCCCCGTCCTAACACTAGGTGGTTTGGGGACCATCCAGCCCATTTCAAAACCGTGATCAATAATGGCACATTCTACAGATTTGATTCCCACAGGGTCTTCATTGATTCCTAAAACACATGCGCCTTCACACGGAGCAGGGCAGATACGACCAGTAAATTCAGGGAAATTATTAGTCATGAGTAACCGCTGCAAAGCATCATACCATCTGTCTTGGAACACAAGCTCATTCCATTTGGGTATGATGTTGGAAATAGGGCATCCAGTATCAGACTGGCAGAAAGGAACTCCGCAGTCCATGCAGCGAGCAGTTTGATACTTAAGGTCACTCTTTGTGAGACGACTAGAAAGCTCGGACCAGTCACCAATGCGATCGGCTGCGTTTCTGTATTTTTCTGCACGTCGTTTGTACATTTTGAAGCCTTTGAGTTTATCTAGCTTAAGAACAGTTGCCTTTTTTAGTTCAGCTTTACGATCAACAATAATACCCTCCAGATCCTGAACCTTGGGTTCATTGTGGATGAAAGAGATTGGAGTTCTGGCACGTTTGATTTCACCATTTGTCACGTCAGACTCAGGATCTTCCTTGATAGTATCAAAAAATCCAATCAACTCGTTTTTCTTGACTGCTGCCTGCTTTTTCTTATCCTCATCAAGAACCCTTTTGTAGTCAGTGGGGAAAACCTTAACAAAACGGGGCAATATGTGGTTAAAGTGCTCAAGTAACCTATCGGCAAGGTCAGATCCAGTATAATGCTTGTGATCTTCAACAAGACCACGTACAAATGCAATCTCTGCAGGATCATCAAGAGGGCAAAGTTCAACCATTTCAGTATTAACATTGTCAATAAAATCTTGGCCCACATCAAAAACGTAGGCTATACCTCCTGACATTCCAGCTGCAAAATTCCGTCCAGTAGGACCAAGAACCACTACGCGGCCTCCAGTCATGTATTCACAGCCATGGTCACCGCATCCTTCTACCACAGCAGTGGCTCCAGAGTTACGAACAGCAAAACGTTCAGCAGCAATACCACGGAAGAAGCAAGTACCTGAGGTAGCACCATACAAGCAAGTGTTCCCTATAAGAATATTTTCCTCAGGCTTAAAAGTAGCATTGAGAGATGGATAGACAATGATACGACCTCCAGAGAGTCCTTTACCAACATAATCGTTTGCATCACCCTCAAGCTCGAGCGTGATTCCAGGAGCAAGAAATGCGCCAAAAGATTGGCCTGCAGATCCTGCAACATTAACATGAATAGTCTCATTGGGAAGACCCTTTTCACCAAATTTTTTGGATACTCTGTAGGAAAGTGTAGAGCCCAAGGAGCGATCAGTATTGAGAATATCTGCATCAATATTCACTGGAAGACCCTTTTCAAAAGTTAGTTCAGCTTCATCTATCAACTTATTGTCTAGTCGGACATGAAGCTTGTGATCTTGTTTGCAAACATTGCGGGTAGCAACACCAGGTCTTAACGAATGGGCTGGAGTCAAAATCGGAGTCAAATCAAGATTTGCAGTTTTAGTATTGCGAAGATCTTCACGAACTCTAAGTTTCTCTGCCCGGCCTACCATTTCGTTAATAGTCCGGAAACCAAGCTTAGCCATGATGTGACGGAGCTCATTAGAAATGTAATAAAAGAAATTTATAACATGTTCAGGAGTTCCTTCAAACTTCTTGCGCAGATCAGGATCCTGGGTAGCTATACCAACCGGACAGGTGTTGAGATGGCACTTTCTCATCATAATGCAGCCCATGGCAATTAGTGGAGTCGTAGCAAACCCCCATTCTTCAGCACCGAGTAAGCAAGCTATGGCTACATCACGTCCTGTTCTAATTTGACCGTCAGTTTGGACAACAACACGTCCACGCAGGTCATTAAGAACAAGGGTCTGGTGAGTTTCAGCAAGGCCTAGTTCCCAAGGAAGACCAGCATATTTAATACCAGTCCATCTCGAGGCACCAGTGCCTCCATCATGACCAGAAATGAGAATATGATCAGCTTTAGCCTTAGCAACACCTGAAGCAACAATACCCACTCCAACTTCAGAAACTAACTTGACAGAGACACGAGCGCGAGGATTAGAACATTTAAGATCGTAAATAAGTTGTTTTAGGTCCTCAATAGAGTAAATATCATGATGAGGAGGAGGAGAAATTAATCCAACTCCAGGAGTAGAATGACGAGTCTTTGCAATACTCTGAGAAACCTTGTGTCCAGGAAGTTCACCACCTTCACCAGGCTTCGCACCTTGGGCCATCTTGATCTGAAGTTCATCTGAGTCAGATAAATAGTGCGAAGTTACACCAAAACGGCCAGAAGCAATCTGTTTTATAGAGGAGCGCATGGTGTCTCCATTCTCATTAACAATAGAACGCTCAGGATCTTCTCCACCCTCACCAGTATTAGATTTTCCACCAAGACGATTCATAGCAACTGCAAGAGTAGAGTGAGACTCCATTGAGATTGAACCATAGGACATAGCACCAGTAACAAAACGCTGAACAATTTGGGTCCAAGGCTCAACCTGATCAATGGGAATCGGGGCAGACCCTTCAAAATCAAAGTCTAAGAGACCACGGAGAGTACAACTTTTGATCGCTTCATATTCACTTTTAGAGTAGTCATCGTAAGCTTTTTCGTTTTTATTTCGAACCGCGTCCTGAATATTGGCAATCGCAGAAGGGGCATTTACATGAGCATCGCCACCATCACGGTAATGATATTCACCAGATTCAGGAAGGCCAATAGGTGCAATTGTAGAACGCGAGGGATATCCACGTTCATGAAGGGTAAGAGCATCCTTAGCAATATACTCAAAAGTAATTCCCTTAATTCTAGAAGCTGTACCAGCAAAGCATCTATCGATTACAGAATTGTCAATACCCAGAGCTTCAAAAATTTGTGCACCTTTATAAGAGGCTAATGTAGAAATTCCCATTTTAGACATAACTTTGAGAATACCACCATCAATGGAGTGCTTGTAGTTTTCTATTGGAGTTGTTTCCGAAATAACGTTTTTAAGAAGGTTTTCACGGTTCATCTTGAGAAGAGTTTCCATCACCAAGTAAGGATTAACAGCGTCAGCCCCATAGCCAACCAGAACGCATATATGATGGGTTTCTCTAGCTTCAGCTGTTTCTACAATGATAGCAACTTGAGATCTCTGTTTTTGACGAATCAAGTGGTGGTGCACAGCGCCAGTAGCTATAAGAGCAGATACAGGAACCCGATCTGTACCAGAAGCACGGTCAGTCAAAATAATTAGTTTATTATGGTCTGCAATTGCTTGGGACGCTTCTTGACAGATGCGATCAAGGGCTCGAATGTAGCCACTAACACCATCAGGTTTGGGGAAAGTAATATCAATTGTGTTGATTGTCCAAGTAGGATAATGCGTGGGAAGTTGAGAAAGAGAGTTAAATTCTTCAATTGAAAGAACAGGAGATGGCATCAATAATCTGTCACACTGACTTGAATTGATATCAAGAAGATTACCTTGAGGTCCGATATAACACTCCAGGGACATAACAATAGCTTCACGGATAGGATCAATAGGAGGATTGGTTACTTGGGCAAAGAGTTGGCGAAAATATTCATACAACAAACGTGGTTGTGGTGCTAGACAGGCAAGTGGTCCATCATTCCCCATAGATCCCAGGGCTTCTTTCCCGTCCGTTGCCATTGGAGCCAACAACAATGAAAGTTGTTCAAAAGTATAACCAAACGCGAGAAGTCTGGGGTCAGTTTGAACTGTTGTTTGATCAAGGGTAGATTTGAGTTTTCCTTTCATGGACACATCTGCATTAACCTTTTCCTTAAGCTCCGGCATTGTAATGAGATTTTCAGTAATCCAAGACTTGAAGTCAAAGCGAGAAGCAACCTTCCGCTTGAGTTCGCGATCATCTACAATAACTCCTTCCTTTGTGTCTACTAGCAGCATACGACCAGGTTGAAGACGGCCCTTTTTAATGATTCTTTCAGGCTCAATATGCATGACACCAACTTCAGAAGCACATACCATACGGTCATCATCAGTGATGTAGTAACGGCAAGGTCGTAGACCATTTCGATCAAGATTGGCACCACAATAACGGTCATCAGCAAATGTAAAAAGAGCAGGTCCATCCCACGGTTCCATAAGACACGCGGCCCATTCATAAAAGGCACGCTTGCGGGGATTCATGCTAGGATTGTTCTGCCAAGCTTCTGGAATCATCATCATAACAGCTTCCGGAAGAGAAACCACTCCGTTTATTACTAGCAGTTCAAGGACGTTGTCAAAAGCAGCTGAGTCAGAGCCACCTTCTTCAATAATAGGATAAAGATGATCAAGTTCATCCCCAAAAATGGTAGATTCCATCACACCTTCCCGAGCACGCATCCAGTTTTTATTTCCTCGTAGAGTATTGATTTCACCATTGTGTGCCGCCCAGCGTAACGGCTGAGCACGATCCCAAGAAGGGAATGTATTTGTAGAAAACCGAGAGTGAACAAGAGCGAAATGTCCTTCATAGTCAACATTCATCAAGTCATAATAATAATTGTAAACTTGAACAGGGGCCAGCTGCCCTTTGTAGACAATATTTTTATTTGAAAGCGAACAAATATAAAACCAATTGTGAAGGCCAATGGTATGAGTGGACTGTTTGCGCAAAATATATAGCTGACGTTCAAATTTGCGCTCAAATTTTTCATCAAACTCCTTTTCATCTATAGATACAGGAATATGTCCTTGTCCGTAAGCCTCCGCTAAAACGATCAAGGGTTGCAAAATTAGCGGTTCGCGAGATAGGGCGGCAGGACCCAGAATAGATGAGTCTCTAGGGACGTGTCTCCAACCGAGGACACGGAGACCTAAAGAGTCCGCAATCTGTTCAAAGGTGGCTCTAGATCGATCGAGAACATCTTCGTCGTTTTTGAAAAACAGATTCCCCACGGCATACTGGCCTAGCAAAGGAAGCCTGAAGAGTTTTTCGCGCTCGAATTCGCGAACCATGAATTTATGTGGAATAGATGTCATAACACCAGCACCATCACCATCACGAGTATCTGCGCCGACCGCACCCCTATGTGTCATATTGCAGAGAAGATATTTAGCATCGGAAATAGTTTTATGAGAAACCTGGCCCTTAATATGACAAGAGAAGCCAACACCACATGCATCTTTTTCATATTCAGGATCGTAAAGTCCCTGCTTCAGTGGTAAAGCGCCAGCCCAAGAATGATTTTCTGGGGTATTTACATAATCGTATGGAATATACTGCTGCTCAGGTTCAGGATCGTTTAAGGCCATTTCCTGCTTAAGCCAAGTTAGCATAAACATTTCAAATGTTTATTAGCCCCACCTGTAACTTACATTGGCACGTGATGAATCCAAATAAGATTTTGACATTTATGTCTTACTGCGTCCTCGATAGGTGGATATGAGCAAAATAAAATTGTGATTGGTCGATAAGCCTAAATGGGTTAGGTTAGGTTAGTAGAGGTTAAAATGAATGAGGCCAATCAATGGAAATTTGATGACCACGGAAATCGCTGATTGACTGGTAAAATGGAGACCAAAAGCGGCCCAAGAGCATTGAAGGACAGGAAGCAGCAGCCGGAAGGTACAGCTAAATCTGGGGTAAAGAGCAAACATAATTGGAACCATGAGCAGGACTCGATGCTCAATCAAAAGCAAATGAATTACTCCTTGATCAATGCCCAGGGCAGCGAACCAAGTAAAATGGAAGGCCAAATTATCAATATCTTGAAACAGTAACCAAATAGCAACAATAGCAGATGTCTGGTCTCAATTGTGTAAAGCTGAGTTATACATACTAGGAATCCGAAAAAAAAAAAGAGAGGTAAAGAATAAGAAGAGTCGTCAAGTGCTGGTAATTGTAAAGCTTGTAGTCAGTGAGGAATTTCAATTTCAATTGGAAACCAAAAATTTTAAAAAATGAAGAATGAAAATCGTACAATGTAGAACGTGAAAGATAAAGAAAGAGGAGAGAAGAAGAATTCAAACTTGAGTTGGTCGTTATTTCTTAAAACTTTTTCAAAAGTCATTCAATCCATCAGCAGCTTAAGGATTGCTCTTACAATAATAATCACGTGACTGTTTATGCCTTGCCAGATCAAGACTCTATAGTAGATTGATAGTGTCTTATAATACTATATCCAAACAGTTATACTGGCCAAGTTGGTAGGGCTTACGGCTCATTGGATACTCTCTGAGGGGTAAAGAAAAAAAAAAACAGAAAATAAGACTTTTATATTATATACTCCTAGTTAGAGTCTCTATATGATTTTTTTAATATCCATTCTCGTATAAGAAGTCCCCTAGGTTAAACTTCATCACCAGAATCATCATGCATATTGTCTTCGTCTTCACCTTCTGAAGACTCATCAGAATCACCACCGGCATTGACTCCTACAACCTTGTCACTATCCTTTTGCTTCTTATCAGCAAAAAGTGCCCTCAGACTGTTGTTACGGCCAATAGCATCACGAACGGTGCGGTTAGTCATGGTATCCCAGACCTTGACCTTGCCGTTGCTGCCGGCAACCACAACATGACCAAAAATCTCTTTATCAGGTGCGAAACCAACACTAAATACCTTGCCAACATCCAGATCTCTGGAAAGAATCATAGAGGGACCAGATGAGGCATTAAGATTCCATAATTTGATAGTTTTATCGGAAGAGCCGCTAACCATGTACCCATCAACAAGTGTGCTAATATCAAAACAACTGACTTCAGAATCGTGAGCTTGTAGTTTCCACAAACTTTTACCCTCCATACGAGCATCAAACTTGTGAATGATACCATTTTCTGTAGAAACGTAGAATTCCTCACCGCCCTTACTCCACTTGATTCCCTCAACGTCGCCCTCAACAGACCACTTGCGGCGACCGTCAGAAGTAGATTCTGCTACTCTCAAATCAGACACAATTACATTGCGGTCATATCCACCACTTAAAAGAACTGTGCCCTCTACAGGGTTCCATGCTACAGCAGAAACCTTATCCTCATGAAACCCAAAGTTACGGGCACATGCTCCGGTGTTCAAATCCCAAAGCTTAACTGTAGTATCAGCAGAGCCAGATACTAACAGGTTGCGGTGAATCTGGTTGTGAGAAAGTGACAATACAGCGTCGATATGGTATTGGTCATTAATCTTCTTTTGAATAGCCTTCTTCTTCTTCTTCTTTTTGAGCTTCTTTTCAGAATCAGTAACCACTGCTGCTTCATCATCGGGCTTTTGACCAAGAATCATATCAGGATAGGCACTATCCACAACATCAAGGTTCCAGATCTCAATTTCAGGCTCAAACGTTGCAACTGCGGCAAAGTTACCCGCAGCCTCTGGCTGGCCTTCGATTCGGCCCTTTCCAACTCTGTAGTCTATGCGTTCAACACAAAGAGGAAAGGATGGTAACATGATGTCATGATGCACATATAAATTGCTGCGAGCACCATTGTCCTCATCCTCATTCTCCTCGCCAGCCTCAGCGTCCTCGTCGTAAACATAAACCTCTAAAGTCGACAACTCATCCTCTGTGCGAGTAGCCAGAATTAAATTATCCGTGGGGTAAACCTGCCACTCTTGTCGCTCTTCTTCTTCTTCTTCAGCAGTTGGTAGGGAAATGTACGGATCCTTTTCGTCATTTTCATGGTATGTTAGAGTTTTGAGATTGCTAAACATTCCCATGGTCTCTCCGGCATCTTCGTCGTCGTCGTCATAATGTTCTAAATCATACTCCTTAAGATCATCATCATCTGCTAGTTGTAAATCTCCGTCTTCGTCCTTCTTATCTGTTTTCAATGCACCAACAGCTGACTTAGTTTCACCTTCTTCCTCTTGTTCTTCTTCAAGATCCTCTTTTGCCTCGTCTAGCTGTAGCCGAGCAAGTCCGGCAATACGTTCCATCTCATCATCATCAAAATCATATTGAACAGGAAATTCTGAGGCGAATCCTCGCGGAACCCAAGAGGTCGATGATATAATAGACATTTTTTATATGAACTATATGTGGGTAAAAGTGAAAAAAAGTTGAAAAAAATTTAGACTTGAAAAAAAAAATTTTCTTTGGGAGGTTGGGACAAAATTATATAATAATAATGACGTAGAAACTTTTATGAAGATATTGTTATATGATCCTACAAAATTAATTACACTTGAGAAATCAGACACTTAGTGAACAGTTGAATGGGTTCATAATACTTAATAACTAATAATAATAAAAAAGACATTACACCTTCGTAGATAAACAAATAATACATTTACATTAATGATTCAATCTCACGCCTAGTTTTGTTGAAAAGGAGCATGAGATTTTCCTAGAATATTGGACACGGTCTATCACACTTGTACTGCACTAGAAAAGACCCTCAATCTCACCGTTCTCATTGACTTCGACATCCATGAATCCACAGTGAGTTGGCAAACCGGGGATAGTCATAATCTCGGCGGCCAAGGCATATAGGTATCCAGCACCCACAGAGGCACGAATATCCCGGATAGGGACAGTGAATCCAGTAGGGACACCCTTCAAGTTGGGATCGTGGGACAGAGAGTATTGGGTCTTAGCAACACAAATTGGGAGGTCCCCAAATCCCTGGCGGGTATAGGTCTCTACCTTGGACTTTGCAAGCTCACTCAGCTCAATTCCATCAGCTCCGTACATTTTACGAGCAATAATATTAAGCTTGTCTTCAACAGAGTTACCCTTAGTTTCGTAGAGAAGTTTGAAATCGCGGTCCTGGCTTAAAGAGGCCTTGATAACACCTTCAGCCAACTTAACAGCTCCAGCACCACCCTCAGCCCAGTGGTTGGCAACAATGGCATCCTCAGCACCATATTTGAGAGCTTCCTCGCGAATTACATCATGCTCAGCAGAAGTGTCAGACTCGAACTTGTTAATTGCAACAACAACAGGAAGGCCGTATTGCTTAGCATTGGAAATATGCTTGCCCAAATTGGCACAACCCTTTCTAAGAAGCTCCACATCTTCTCTGGTATATGCCTCAGGAAGGGGTACACCAGGCTTAACGTCAGGGCCACCACCGTGAACCTTAAGGGCACGAACGGTGGCAACAATAACCACGACATCGGGAACAAGGCCAGATGAACGGCACTTAATGTTGAAAAATCGTTCACCACCCATAGTAAAGTCGAAACCAGCTTCAGTGACAACGAAACCAGCCTTTTCTTCGCTCTCACCGGGTTCAGTACCTGAAAGTTTAAGAGCCATTTTATCAGCAAGAACAGAGTTGGCTCCAATAGAAATGTTTGCAAAGGGACCAGCATGGACAAAGACTGGAGTGCCCTCAAGAGTTTGCATAAGATTGGGCTTAATAGCATCCTTCATCAAGGCAGTAAGAGCACCGCCGCATCCAATATCATCACAGGTAATGGGCTCACCAGCTCTGCTGGAAGCAACAACCATGCTGCCTAATCTCTCTCTCATGTCTTCCAAACTGTTGGAAAGAGCAAGAATGGCCATGCACTCACTTGCAACAGTAATGTCGAAACCAGTTTCACGAGTCATGCCTTTCTCGTTGCTGCCCTGGCCAATAGTGATTCCTCTTAAGAATCTATCATTGCAGTCAACAACACGCTTCCAGGTGATGGTGTCAGGATCAATATCTAATCGAACGAATCGGCTGATCTCTTCCTCTGTAAGCTCGTTAGGATCAGTTGTGTTGATTCCGAGTTTAGTAAGACGGCGTAGCATGACTGGAGAGAATTTGCGGGATCCCTTCTTAGTAGGTACAAGTCTCTTGTAAAGGGGACCATCTTTTTGAGTATTTTCGTGGAAAATGCGAGTATCAATGGCAGCAGCAAGCAAATTGTTAGCTGCTGAGATTGCGTGGATGTCACCAGTCAAATGCATGTTAAACTCATCCATGGGAATAACTTGAGAGTAACCACCGCCAGCAGCACCTCCCTTAATTCCAAAGGTAGGTCCCATGGAAGGTTGACGAACGTTAGCAAATGCAAGCTTGTTAAGGTGAGCTCCAAGGGCCTGTACCAAACCAACTGTAGTGGTAGACTTGCCCTCTCCAAGAGGAGTGGGGGTGATACCTGTAACAAGAACATAGTTTCCGTTCTTTCTATCCTTCAAACGGTCAAGGATGTCAAGTTGAACCTTGGCCTTGTAAGCACCGTACTGTTCCAACTCGCTGGGAAGAACGCCAATTTCGGCAGCAACTTCAGTAATATTTTTGGGCTTTTGAGCACGAGAAATTGCAAAATCAGAAGGAACAGGGACTTCAAGGTTAAGAGGAAGAGGTACAATCTTGCGCTTCTCAGATTGCTCGTAGAAACGCTTGGCAGATTGAAGAACGTTATCCAAAAGCATGGCAACAGTCATGGGGCCCACTCCACCAGGAACAGGAGTAATTTGAGAAGCGACTTGAGCAGCTGATTCGTAATCAACGTCTCCTACAAGTCTCTTCCCACTCTTCTTTGTGCTATCATCAATATAGTTTGTACCAACATCAATAACAATGGCGCCCTCCTTGAGCCAGTCACCTTTGACAAAGCCTGGCTTTCCAATGGCAACAACAACAACATCGGCCTGCTTAACAATTTCAGGAATGTTTTGGGACTTTGAATGAACAACTGTAACAGTAGCATTGGCGTTCTTCAGAAGGGAAGCAACTGGACTGCCAACAATATCAGAGCGACCAATAACCACAGCGTTCTTTCCAGCCAGATCTACATTTGCTTCCTTCAAAAGAACAAGGATTCCCTTGGGGGTACAAGGCACAAACAATGGAGATCCTCCACGCTTAGAAAGCTCACCAATATTAGAAGAACCAAATCCATCGACATCCTTTTCAGGAGCAACAGCATTTGTGATTGTGACCTCCTCAAGGTGATCAGGAATAGGCAGTTGGACAAGGATTCCATGAACAGAAGGATTTTGATTCAACGAGTTGATAGCATCCAGGAGCTAGAAGTCGAGTTAGTAAGATGTTTTTAATTATCGAATCAACCTGCATAACAGCTAACCCGAGTCAAGACCCAAGTAGTTCAATCCATTGGACAGATATAGAATCACGTTCAAAAAACAAAAAAAAGGTTTCTCGACTGAAAATTCTTCCGCTCAACGAAAAATTCAGATGGCAAGTAGTATGGAAAACAAAATGACAATTAATTACCTCGACTTGTGTAATGGACTCAGGAAAGTTCTTGATTTCACACTCAATATTGGCCTCAACAGCGGCTTTCAGCTTCATGCGAACATATGTGGAGGAATCGGGTCTATCTCCAACCTGAATGATAACCAGAGAGGGCTTGAAAAAGGGTTTTCCAGCCTGAATCCCTTTGATTTCTTCATTTAGATGAGTTCGAATGTTTCTATTGGTAACGGTATTAGTACCAAGTAAACATGAGATTTCTCCAAATGAAGCCAAGTAGCTACTTACTTTGCAATGGCATTTCCGTCAATAACTTGAGCCACCATCTTAGTATAACTATTTTTTTAGAGAATGGTTTCGTAGAGAAGAGGAAAAATGAGAACGAGAAAGGAAAGAAAAGAGCAAGAATTTGGTTATAAAATGAAAGGAAAAAAAGGAAAAATGAACTGCAAAGATTGGACCATAGAATAGTTCGAGTAGTAGCACTGAGCTTACCCGGGTGACATCGTAGAACTCGGTTTTGTTCCAGGATTCCGAGTTAAACCTCGAGTTGTTGAGTCATAATAAGCAGCCGTGCTACTGGGGAAAAAAAAAAACTTTGATTTGCCTATAGTAAGACTTAGAAAATTATATTACATTATAATATGCCATAATCTTTTGGAATTGGCGAGTTGAATTCTTCTTTTCCTAAGATGTATCAGTCTGTAGAGTTTTTTCGTATTATGGATTGATTTGGTATCAAAAGTTTTGCAATTTTCCCATATTCGACCATACATTTTACTCTTTTATCTTTGGTGCTGATGCATCTATCTGCCGCCGTTCCCTGCTAACTGAAATCTTCCTCCCTACGATTTCAGAATATCTGGGTAGGGGTAATTTCAGCTAGATTTGAAAAAAATCCCCAATTGCCACCAGATGCCACTCAGAATATACATCACCATTCTCTCCATACTCCATTCTGCCCATTATTCTACAATTACTGTTCTTTCTCTGTAGACGAGTCTCTAGCATATAATAATGTTTCTTACAAGAAGTGAATACGATCGAGGTGTTAGCACATTTTCGCCTGAAGGCCGCCTCTTCCAAGTCGAATATTCCTTAGAAGCTATCAAGGTGAGTTGGGCGAGATCATGATTTCATTGCCTCTATTGGACTCCAGTTTTGGTACTAATAATCAATTACATAGCTGGGTTCCACTGCTATTGGTGTTGCCACTTCTGAAGGCGTTGTTCTTGGAGTTGAAAAGAGAGTTACTTCTACACTTTTGGAGCCATCTTCCATTGAAAAGATTGTTGAGATTGATAGTCATGTCGGTTGTGCTATGAGTGGTTTGACTGCTGATGCTAGAACTATGATTGATCATGCACGAGTAGAGTCGGTGGTAAGTATATACGTGTGTGTAAAGACTTGTGGCAATTACTAACATGCACTAGAATCATGGTCTATATTACGACGAACCCATCAAAGTTGAATCTGTAACCCAATCAGTCTGTGATCTGGCATTGAGATTCGGAGAAGGTGCTGATGGCGAAGAGAGAATCATGTCGCGACCGTTTGGTGTGGCCCTGTTAATTGCTGGTTTTGATGAAAACGGACCTCAACTTTATCACGCCGAGCCTTCAGGAACTTTTTACAGATACGATGCTAAGGCTATCGGTAGCGGGAGCGAGGGAGCTCAAGCAGAGCTTCAGAACGAATATCATTCATCATTGACCTTGGAAGAAGCTGAACTTTTGGTTCTTAAGATTTTAAAGCAGGTCATGGAGGAGAAGCTGGATTCTAAAAATACGCAACTTGCTAGTGTCACAAAAGCAGATGGTTTTAAAATCTATGGAGATGATGCTATGAAGGTTGTGGTAGAGAAGATGGAGGCTCAAACTGTAGACGACGAGATTCAGACCTAGAGATTTATGCATTTAGGCCAATTATTATATTATTTTAAACATGTAAATGTCACAATAGACCTTATCTCTTGAAGGCACGATTCAAAAAAATGTATTTTTGGCGGATTTTTCACTTTTTATTTTTCAGTTGACGATTGTTTTCATTTTTATTTTCAGTTTTGAATTTTGTTTCTCTTCCTATATTTTTTTACATCCATAGTTGTATGCAACTCCATTCCAACCCGCATTATATGAATTTCAAATGGATGACAAGTTGCCCATGCCCGATAAATTAAACAGTCAGTTACAGTCAGACTCGTTTTTTCCATCTGCTGAGGATTCTAATACCTCAAGTGACCCTACCAAGATTTCCAAACTTCCCCACACGATAAACAATCTTAATGCTACTCCATTGAATAGTTTAAATCGCCAATCTTTGGGTGGAAACCAAAAACAAGGTGGCCACCAGGATCATACTATTGATGAAAGCCCTTTAACAAAAGAATCTAAAAGAAATACCAATGAAGGCAAATCGTCAAAACCAACTTCACGAGTCAGCAGGAAGAGAAACCATGCTGTTAACGCAAAATTATTCGAAACTCCACACTCGAATTTCAATACAAACAAACGATCTGCTGACGGGCAAAGTATAGTTGCTAAAGGAGACCAAATTGGAGAGTTTATACCTCCTGTGCAACCACAGGAACCACATGAATGGCAACAACCTTCTAATTCTCTGGCAGTTGCTGCTGAAGTTTCTGCCAATGACTCACTTTCAGATCTTCTGGGCTATTCAACAGTAGACAATGATGGGCCAAACCTGAATCTATCAAGCGAGCCAGTGTTATCACTTGATCAGATTTCTACGGTCTATGACTTGGAACAGTTTTTGTCGTCCCTAATTAACCGAGACGTTTCTTTTAATTTTCTTGTCACTTCTCCACCCATGGTCAAGCCATTTCTATGGACGTTTTTACAAGTGAGACGGCTTGCTAAGGACCTCAACTGGCTTGTAGTTGCCTTGTACCATGATGGGTGTGCGAGTAATCAAGATTGCCAGAAGAGTCTGCACATTGGCTCTAGAGAAGTCTATTGCGGATCGCACCCCCAGCCCAAGCATTGCTTGCCAATAGAATATTCATGGCACACATTAGACTGGGCTATGGATTTGTTAAGTCTCAAAACATTGAACCTTGAAAATCAGTAAGTATACACTTCTTGGCTTAGGGGGCTAGTACTAACTATACAATAGACTTTCGGCTATGATCCCAAGCATATCTCACCGAGAGGTGGCCATAGCTTATAAACGAATGTTTACTATATTTGAGCATGCATGGTACAACCACCAAGCAATGTTTGAAAAATTCGAAAAGGTCTTGAAGTTATATCAAAGAGCATTAGCAGTAGGTCTAAACTCCAAGATGTTAAAACCACATACACCCTTGATCCCATTCCACGCCTATATGGAAGAGGAGTCGGTGATTGAAGAAATCGGGGAATACGATTACATACGAGAATTAGATTGCATCATTCAAATGACGACCATGAAATAAAGTGATGACGAAAACTAACATAAATATTATTTAAGACAAAATAAAAATAAATAAATAAACCTAAGAAGATGCCAATGTTTAATCCACCAGATGAGAGTACTCTGGGATTTCACGAATCTTTTGATACAAAAATTTCTCTAGTTTTGTAGCGTTTTTATAATAAGTAGTCGTTTCGTTGTTGTACTTGCGACAGTTGTTGAAAATAAGACGGGAATCATAAAGGAACTGCTCGACAGAAGAATAGGCATCTGCTTCTAAACGCTGTTCCATAGTGGACAGATCCATGGGCTCTTTTATAACCTCAGAATAATCTGCCACTTCGTCTCCATTGACAGGTTGAGCAAATGGCCAGGACGACGGATGGTTTTGCATGTCACTTAGTAACTGCTGCATCACAGCAAAATGAGGAGACCTCTTTGGGCGACGCGCTATCTCGTCCATTTCAGGGGTCCAGCTAGCTTCCTTAAGTCCTGGAATAGTCATAGGATCGATGCCTTTGGCGTACGGGCTATCAGGAGTTATGTTTTTAAACACGCTTAGGCCTGGTCTCACTAAGTGTGACTTTGAGATTTCGCGAATCTTCCGGGCGATAGCAGCTTTTTGCACCAAAAGGATTTTGTTGGAATCAAGGTATCTAACTCGAGGCATCATAGTGCATTGCATGATGGTTCCTCCCTCGTAGTCCTTGATATATCCCATCCAAACAGATCTGTCAAGTGAGATTTCCTTAGTGAAGCCTTGCTTTTTAAAGTATCCAATAGCATAGTTATCCGCATATGTCAAAAAGTGCTGAACCTTAGATGTGCTTTTGACATAGTCCTTCAGATGGTTCATAAGATGAGCACCGTAACCACGGACTTGCTCTGTAGAAGAAATTGCACAAAATACAATCTCTGCAAATGTTCGGCTTTCGAATGGTCGAATGGTAATACCACCCACTACTGTTAATGGTTTACGGATAACAGCAATGGAAACATGAGATTTGTCAAATACCAAGCGCGCAATGTATTCTCGAGGCATTTTAGGTAGCTGCTTTTGAAAGATATTCTTAAGACCCATAAGAATAATTAAGTGCTCTTTACTATCGTCATTGTTAACAACTCGAAATTCAATCACTCCATCCTTTTCTTCCATAACAGCAGGTCGTTCTTTATAAGGGTACTCCACACCATCAAAAACAAACTTTGTTACTAGTGATCTGTTACTGGTTTCTTCATTCTCTTCGGATTCCTGTTTGCTATCAGGTGAGCTCTTTTCTTCATTTTCTTCCTCTTTTTCAGCGCTTTTATCAGTCTTTTCAGGTCCCTCATTGTCCTTTTTCACCCTTTTCACATCTTTTTCATCTTGGTCCGACTCACTTGCTTTCCGCTTTGTTGTGGAAGAGTCCTCTCTAGTTTCTTCTTTGATATTTGATTGACTAGGCTCATCACCAGTACCAGCTTTCTTAGAGATCTTGTCAACTTCTCCCTTTTCTGAAGAACCTAATTCTTCTGTCATTCTTTAAGTGGTCAAAGTCTTCTCTTTTACTTTCGATACTTGGAGACCTTGTCTGGCAGTCTATTACGAGCTGTTCCTGTCGCTGCCAGAGCAAAGATGAAAAATAAAACAAAAAATGTGATTATGTCACATGATTGTCATGTGACATAGGGCTGGTCCGAACTCCGTCACTTACAGTCACCAAATTAAAATACGAAGTGATGTGGTGGTGTGGCTATACAGCTTTACCACTATTGAAGTTTCAAATTTTCATCCAGGCTTCATGCTACCTCTGAACTTTTCATCACGAAAGAAACAAGGGAAATATCGTCGAGAACAGTAAGAAAAAAAATACAACTAGTTGTAGCCCCTTAGATTATCTCGGTAATCTTCAAGCCCGTTATTCATTTCAATGCGCCAAAAAAGTCGCTTCCTTCTCCATGATAGGCATTAAATTTAGCTGTGTACATATCTCAATAATATTTCATCCCAGTACTCCTTGAATGCCTGTGGGTTGGGGTTTATATTGTCTCTAATTGGCTACGTGGTTTGATTGCTTACCACACACATATATACGGGCAAAAGACATGGCTTTTTTTTTATTTCTTTGATCTTTTAAATTTTTTTTATTTAATTTATTCAAAATTTAATAACTGTAAATCTTTGATTTACTCCTTTACCAAGTGTCGTTCGTTTCAGCAAAATATCTCAACGATCGTTGGTTCACTGACAAACAACCAACATTTGTGTCCTGCTCCGTGGTAACTGAGCTATATCTTGAAGTAGCTAGCATTTAAGGTTTCTGGCATTCAATCTTTTTATCAGGCGGACTGCTTTTTTTTTTTTTTTTTTCCTACTACTTTCTTACTGCGATAGTCATTTCTAAACATATCGAGCAATCATGATTAAACGAAGACTTTTAGCCTGCTATGTGTTTTTTGCACTGGCAATTCTCCTTTTGATCTATTCCTTGAACTCTATGTATATGGAGCGATACGAGATCAGTTCAGAGTCACACGTGCAAAACCCTTTCCAGGTTCCCGATCCTTTTCCCAAGGGCAAGCCCGACTTTAGAAAGAAGCCTGAGGAGGAGCAAAAGCACCAAGATGAACAGGCAAAGCAAGAAGAGGAAAAGAAAAAAGAAGAAGCGAAGCAAAAGCAAGAAGAGAAGGAGCAGCAACGAAAGGCAAAGGAAACCGAAGATGCTGAACGGAAAGCGCAGGAAGAAGCTGAAGCTAAAAAGCTAAAGGAGTCCGAAGCGCAGAAGGAAAAGGAAAAGGCTGATGCTCAAAAGAAGGAGGAGGATGATAAGAAGGCCCAAGCTGAATCGGATAAGGAAGCTGCAAAGGAAGAGAAGAAGGAGGCACATGACAACGAGCCCCTGATTGAAGAGTTGATAGCTGATGGTACTACCGAACTTAGTGCTGAAGAACTTGCAGAACCTATTGAGAAGCATGTAGCTAATCGCAAAAAGAGATACCTTGCTTGGATGAAGAAGTTTCGTCTTATGTCTAACAATGATAAGAAAACGGTTTCCTCAAGACTCCAAGGAAGATTTCTGGGTATGGAGCATAAGGAGCTTAAGACTTTTAAGGAAAAGATTGCTTTCACTGACAATGAAAAGGTTGATGGTAAAGTTCAGCCTGCTGGAAAGAAGGTTGTTATGCTTACCGCTACTGACGGTCAAGGTAACTCTGAGATCCAAAATGTATTGGCAATGGCCCTTGAGAACAGAAAGGAATATGCTGATTACCATGGATACACCGACTACTTTGTCAATCTGACCAAATTTGCTGAGCCCAACCGTCATCCTGTGTGGGATAAAATTAATGCCATTCGCGAGGCATTTGATGTGCACCCTGAGGCTGAATGGATTTGGTGGATTGATACTGATATTATTATCATGAACCCTGAAATTGATCTTGCTGAGCATATCCTCAGCAAGAGAGCATTGACTGAGCGCATCACATATGGCCGACCTCTGCGTAATCCCGAGTCAAATTTCCACAACGGAGTTTACATGAGAAAGGGAGAAGTCAACATTGATAACATTGATTTAGTCATTTGCCAGGACTTTTTTGGACTTAATGCTGGATCCTTTTTCATTCGTCGGTCTCAGTTCACAGATATACTTTTGGATCTCTGGGATGATCCCATGTACATCAAGGCTGAATTTGTCCGACGTGAACAAGATGCTCTAATGCATCTTTTCTTGAACCATGAAAATGTTCAACAACACGTTGGTCTTGTTCCCCAGCGACTTCTCAATTCTTACCAAGACAAGCCCGAGTGGGTGTGGAGTTTCAAGGATGGAGATTTTGTTATTCACTTTGCTGGATGCAACACTCGAGGTCGATGCAATGAAGTGTGGCAACAAAACTGGGTGAAGCGAGGTAGAGTTCCTGAAGCATATCGGGTTACTCCTTCAGTAGGTGATGGTATTACTGTTTCTGAAAAGAAGAGTGAAGCTGCTTAATAGGTACCTAATAAGAGGTGTAAATTAATTTTGATTGAATCTGTCTGTCTTGTGGAGAATTGTGCTTACTCTAATCCCTTTTTACCTAAGCAATTGTTATCTGTGAGGGAGTGTGTGAGAGAGTGCATGTGTATACCTTGGCATGACAGCTTCATGAATATTCCATAACATTGTTATATAATTGACTAGAGAACTATAATTAACTAATAATCAAAATTTGGTGTCATATTTTTTTTCCTATAATATATTTATCTATTGCGTTACATGACTTGGGCTGCCATAACTGGTCAAGTAGGAGGATTATGGAATTTCAGTGAAATGAAGGAGAATACCCAGTTCGCATAATAATACCTAAATTCCGTTCTTATTCAACTTGTTTGGTCTTTCCTAGTACGTACTTTGCTGACGGCTGCTGCTTAGCTTTTTATATAAAAGCAATAAATAAAATAGAATCTATTAATTATCTACAACTTTATGATAGTAAAAAGTGTGTTTATTTCTATTATGATACAGTTATTGTTGGGTTCTATGCATTAATATGATATCTGGCTTTGTGTTTTGGAGTCATTTACATGCCTTTGGTAGATAAAATATGAAAAGTGACCTTTAATGTTATTATTTATGTATTTATTTCAATTCTTTTTTGTATGGATCGAAATGAAGTTCCTGGATTTGTTGCGCATGTATTTCCCAGTTTTGAAGTATGGTCAGATTTATTCTAAAGTTAAGTATATAGTTTACTTTTTTATTATGGTTGTTGTAGTTAGTGTAGCATCGGATAGTTCAGAATTAAATCTCACTTGTAAATACAATCTGAGATTATTTGGTGGGTTGTCTTTTTTTTCTTTCATTTTTGTTCATAATTTTCAAAGACGGTTATTTGTCTGTTCTTATAAGTAAATAGTTATTATGATAGTTTGGTTTTAATGGTATCGTGTTAATATATTGATGTTATTGGTTCCCATGCTATATGTTATGTGTTGTGTGCTGTGTTATATGGTGTATTTCAATTTCAACTTGCCATACTGTCAAATATCATTTCAAGCCATTTTATAGGTAATCTATTAACCTATTTAGCTTTGATATAAAATATTAAAAGAGAAATTAAATGTTTATATCGAAGCTATGTAGTAGGTATGTTGCATAATGAAAATGAAACAGTTTTCTCAACAACAAAAGACTTAATAAAAGAGCTTTTAAAAATTCATAGGTAATCAGCAATTAGCTAAAACCCTAAGCAAGAGAAGTGTGAATTTGGCTTAGTCTACTTTTTACATCAACTATCAAGTGAAACGCGCACGTTTATAGGTCATTATTTAAAATTTAAGGTTGGTTCTCCTCTTCAAGAATCGATGTAATACATATGTGTGTATCTCGATTTTAGTATCATTACATGCCTTGATGAATGCAGGTTGCATATATCTATATAATACACTGCCTTGCTTGAAAATAAAATACTTTACATGTCGGTCATTTAAATATTTAAATATCCAAAGCCGTACTATCTGTACTTTTGTGACGCAGCAGCTTCAATTAGTACCGCTATGTTCACTAATGTTTTTTGGCACAACAAAACCAATCCTATAAATTATTCGAGGAAATCGAAAAGCATATTAATCAAGCTAAGCTATATCATGAAATATAAAACAAGAAAATAAAAATAACCAAGAATTATATTCAAGTAGTTTATTTAAACTTTCAACTATTTATTTCTTTCGTTTTTGTTTTGGCCTTTTAATAGATCAAGTCTATATGGCAAAATAAAAACCTAATAAACCAAGTAGGCATTTTGATTGATGTCAACTTAGTTCTGTTCACTTTTCTAATATTCACAAATCCCAAGCTAGCCTTTTGAAGGTTATGTTATAATGTACTGCCTTTGTGTGAATCTGTGTGAATCTGTATTCTTAGTCTCTATATTTTTCAAGTCTAACACTATGACCCATATACAGAGTGGTAATAATAATAATAAAAAGAGTATTATTGGTTCAGTATATTGTACCAGTAATGTCAGACTAACATTAGTGTAGGTTTGGTATACTAATATGTAAACCAAGAACAGACAACGATTGTACTAAACAAAAACGACTTAATAAGATCACTAAACAAAATCATTAATAAAAACAAAATTAATAGAGAATATTAAACAAAATAAAGTAGGGATATATGGATCACCCATGGAAAACTCAGTGCTAAATAGAGACTTGGTAGAAGAAATTAAGACAAAGGAAATACGCTATAAAGATTTAATTTCTATCAATTATTGGGCATTACATCCATAATACTAAATATATTAGTAGTATATTCTTTTTCTTTTCTTTTTATATGTGTTTTCTCGAATGTTGTCGTTGTCTTTTTAACCTCAGACTTAGATCCTGGCAGTTATCAAATTTGAAAAATGACCCAGTTCAATAAACTTCGTAGCTTTTTGAATTTACTGGAATATTTATGGGGATTTTTATCTTGATGGAGTCTTTTAACTCGTCTAAGCTGAGCTAGATTAAAGTCTGCTGCCGTCATATCCAAGTGTTATATAGAGATGTTTACCTACATCTGTTTTGCTGCCATCATATGTCCAGACTTTAAGGTCGATCTTTATCTTAATTTAGATCTTGTAATAGCATTTTTCTTCGTCTATTTCACAGTTGATCATACCTTTTCTTTGGTTTTTAAACATCTTGGAACTAAATGGGGTTGCCCTTGAATATAAGAGCAGATTCAAATAGGTTAGATAACTTGTATAAGTGAAATTAATAGTTACGGTCTTATAAACTGTAGTCAGGCTATAGTATGAAAGGAATAAACGGAACTTAAATAATGATTTTAAAACATAAAGATAGAATCTACTAGTATAAATTGAGTAATGTAAATAGAAAGTATCTGGGTAGATATGCTTTTAGTGGCATGTGTGGGTGTCATGATAATATAGAGGTACATCATGACTTCATATAATGTCTTGACTCACACTTTGTTTGTCTCAGTTTTTTATGCTTGTTCTCCCTCTTTCTATTCTATAGTAATTATATCTGTATAAAGAAGATACATATTAAAAAATGGTTATTGAGAATGGGTAGTTATTGTTGTATTTTCCTATATTAATCTGTTTGATATCGCTCAGTTTTACTAATTTGGCCCTATTTGGCTTTTGTTTTGTGTTGCGAAGTATATATATTTTTTTAAGCATTTGTCGAATTAGTTATCAAATCTTTGTGTTTTTATAGTTTTAGAGTTAACTGATGATAGCAATTGTTGTTGTTTTCTTTCCCTTCTTATTCTCTTCCATTGATGAATGAGAAAGAACATACAACCACTTTAAGTCTATGTATACTAAACCGAAGATAAGTAACAAACAATTCAAGTTCAAGGCTTAATTCGTAGTGAATTTTTAACTCGTGGGGTGTTCTTAATATTCCCCGTATTACAAATAAAGGTTTGGACATTTCGGACAAATTTCCTACCCTCCAAAAAAAAACATGAGGAACAAGCTAAATTTAAGGCCTAAATATAGTAATGATGAATTTCAAAACATGTACATTCTTTATATCAGCATCATTGTTCATGTAATGCTTGGTTGTTGTTTATTAACACACATGAACAATAAGGGCCCTTGACGGAATCTGGTGTCAAAATAGGTAAAGGGGATTTACAGAGCTCTGTTTGTTACCGACAATAGTGGTAACATTGTGGGAAACCTGACAAAACATAATAAAGAATTTAACTAAGGCCAAGAACAAAGAAGCCGTTGATGGCTTGTTTGGCTTTAATACTACATCTGTGACCGACCGTCAGTCGACCTCCTCCAAGTTCATTGTTAACATTCAAGGGCTGTGTACTTTGTATGGTGATTTTATATGAGTAACTGATTGACTGAGTGAGTTTATGTTCTTTTTTCTGTTGGATCATCAATCATGAGTTACTAAAAGTATGTACAAGGCGTATAAGAGATAAAAGGCTTTGTGAAAGATATGATAGGAAAACAAAAAAAAATTATTTCAAAGGCAGTGAAAAAAATATATGAAAGAATCCAAGAATAGAAAATGCTAAATAATTTAGATAGCCGTAAGATTATTATTATTATTATTTTAATGATGATGATGACGATGATGACGATGATAAAAAATATCCAAAACCACACACAGCCCAACTCGTTAGAAAACTGGTTCGTGCGAAAAGCATGTGACTTCCATGCATCAGCCTTGGACGACTCTTGTCCTTGTAACTTATTATTTTTTATTTTTAATTATATTAAATATTATTATAATTATTATTCTGAGTTGATTTTATTTATGGTATGCTCGTGTTGAGAATAATTAATACATTTATTTCTGTTATTCTGTTCAGTATGGTTATTTTAGTTATTTGGTCATCATGGTTACTATGGTTATTATACTTATGATGGTTATTATACTTATGATGGTTATTATATTTAATATGTTTAATATTTATTATACTTTTTATTTATTATCATATAAATATATTTATTTATTTTTCATTTATTTTTCATGTACTTTTAATCATTATTTTCATTTTTCCTTCCATGTCCTTCCATGTTAAAAAAAATAAATTATTTTTGTTTTAATTGGTTTTAATTATTATTTAGGACCCTTAGAAACAGTCAGAGAAATTGTGATTTTTTTGTTTAAAAAAATAAATATTATGTAGTAGTATTTAATTATTACTTGGAGTAGTATTTTTGTTTATTTTTTATTTTTCTTTTTTTTTTTTTTTTTTTTTTTTTTTTTTTTTTTTTTTTTTTTTTTTTTTTTTTTTTTTTTTTTTAACAAAAAAATTTTCTCAAAAATAATTCGGAACATGAAAATTTGAGTTTTGAGTTCGACTAGTATGCATGTTCCATATATTTAAAATTACATAAAATTATAAAAATCGTGAAAATTATAAAAGTCATGAAAATTATAAGTTGTATGAAATCAAATACTAGTAAATATTATACTCCTGGAATAACACGAGTATTAAAATATAATTTTACGAAAATTATGATGAAATACCCAGAATGGTATAGATATTTCTAGTGTAACTTCAGTATTTGGTTTTTTCATTTTATTTTTTCTTCTACATAATCGTCACTTTTCGCGATTGTCGCCTTCGTGAGCCGGCAAGAAGGAGTCCATCTCAGTCCTTTACATTGTCCTGTCACCTTCACTTGTACTGCTTCTCCTGCCAATTTGTTTCCATTTGTTTCCATTTTGTGTCCGCTTGTTTCTATTTGTCTCCATTTGTTTCCATGTGCTGCCTTCTGACTGTCGCTCAAACCAGCTGTGCACTTGTTTTGCTGGTATAAGTGCTTACGTAAACGACTGGCGAGCTGACAAAAAACAAAAATAATATAAATAATTTAAAATTAATTAAATAAATAAATAAATACATAAATAAATAAATAAATAAATACATAAATACATAAATGAATAAATAAATAAATAATGCAGTACTATATGCATGCATCTATTCCAAAAGGGACAAGCTTCGGAATTTCATGTCGACTGTTTTGGAATGGGTTTGTATACTCACAGGATATATGTTTGTATTTATTTGTAATTTTTTTTGTTTTTTGTTTTTTTCCTAACAGGTTTTTAACATGATTTTACAATAGTTGTCATAAAATATTGTTACAAGAGCCCAGAAATATATTATCACATTAAAATTGCCATTGGTTATAAGCTCATGTTTCTGTGGTTTTACCTCATTGCACTGTACATACCAAGATATTTGTCAATATTTTTTTTTCTATCGAATAACCTGGCTTTTCTCTGGTATTCCATCCATACTATCTACTTGAGGTGCGTGTGGCCCCCTTTGGCTGCTGACGCTGCTGCTGGTGATACCTTACATCACAGCCAACCGCATTAGAAAATCGCTAACTGGCGGCAGGTTCCCCCTACCAGTGTTGTGTAAATATTTATTGTCATGTTGATATCAATTAACAGCCATGTTGGACTCGCATTTCCGAATGATCCCGATCCAGCCTTGTGCCATGAAAGCACTCACTTGGAGGCAATGCAATTTACTCATTGCATAAGTAAAATTTATTCTCAATGAATTATTTCGCATATAAGTAATGGATGTACATCAAGTTATTATAAAAATACATGAAATAATATATTATATCAACGTTTTTGCTAAACTGCATGATGGCTCTTCCTGTTGCTGACAGTCGAAACCAAATAAAAAAACAAAGTTTTGTTAGCTATTCTGGTTAATTTTGGTGGGGAATTCCTATAGAAAAGGAGACTCACATGAAATAGAAGAGAAAAAGAAAGTACGCATAAATGATATATTTTCAATAACTTGATACTAGAGAAAATCATAAATAAATAAATAAATATTAAATAGAATATTAAATCAATATTAATATTAAATGATAATTATAATACTAAATTACATATAGAGTAACATTGATTATCAGCCTCAGCTATTATTCACATCACTCTAACCATATCTTGCATGTAAATCCAAAGCCCATTTATTCCCACTAATGATTTGCCAGTAAATTCATTTGGCCAAAAACAGTAAGAACAAAAAAGAAAAAAAAATAATAAATAATACCGAAACCAATACTGCTTCTGCTTCTGCTTCTGCTGCTGCCTACACGTCAAAAGTACATGATTCCATGTCGGTTTGAGATGAAGATGATGTTGATGTCTTAAGTGTGTAGTTGGACGTTTTTGGTGGTTGTCATATTTCTCTGCACGTAAAGTTTTTGTGATAATGATGAATGATGATGACTCTGATCAGCAATCAAGTTACGCATTTTGCACTCTTGGAGAAACTATAAGGATTTTGAGTTCTTCTCTTCTTGAAAAAATAAAAAATATTAATTCTAATACTCAAAACGATAGAAGCCAGTGCAATATGTCAGGTTTTATAAATATTATGACACGCATATTAATAAGTTTTATAATACTCGTCCTATGTCTGCGTCTGTATCTTCTTGCTCGAAGCCACTTTTGTCTAGATTTCTATGGAAATTGCAACTTATAACCTAAGACTTAAAGCTTACAACTTAAACCTTATTATCTAGTACTCTCAAGTTAAACCTTAAAACTTAGTACTTAACACCTTCATGAATTACCATTTACGTTAACCTCTTTGTTTAATGGTGGTTTTTTTCTTTCTTTCCTCCTTCTTCTTTCCTTCTTTTTTTTGTCTTTTTTTTAAATTCATTTGGGTTTTGTAATAGCATGTACTTACTCACTCCTCTTGTCCTGTGACCTCCTTCCCCTGTTCAGATTAACACTTTTTTATTGGTTTGATCTTTTACCCAATTTTCAAGCATGTCTATATCTTTGGATCACTATTATTTCATGTCAGATTCGCTGTTCATGCGTCTGTGCGTGAGTGAGTGAGTGGGTGTGCACAGCAGCATGCCTGTGTCTGTAGCTTGAATCATTAGCGACTTGTTTTATTTATTATAAATTTTTAAGATTTAAGATCATGTCTAGTTTTGAAAGATATGGTAGCATGAAATGGAATTTAGTTTGTGACTAGTCCTAAGATTTGCGCATTTATTTGGACGAGGGCAGCGCGGCCCTACAATTCATGGTAACTAAAGCTTATAAAGAGAAATGTGGATACCATTAATATTAACGTGTTTCTTCTTTACAATGTATGTATACGCGTGTAAGTCCTATTAAGAGACACCGTTCAATCGCTAATCTTGGGGAGACTTGGGAATGTTCAAAGTTTATACTTCCTTCTACCCAGGCCTATATGGATATTAAAAACTTAACCGCCAGATCTGAAATTAACTTTGTAGTATCTAAACAAAACATTTATAAAGGGCCGGCTTGAGATTTAGTTTACTCCATAAAATAAACGTTCTGTTTCAGCTGGCTCATCTCTAACAAGAGATGAGTTTCTTTTGATTCTGTTCTAGCTTGACTTTGAAATCCTTATCTTGACTCTAAACCATCGATTTATTACGTTCGGCGTTTCACTAGTCAATGCTAACAGGGGCGCGGCCAAGCATTTATGAGAGAAGGTGTGCCGTTCATGATTTAGAGCATTGAATTCCTCTAGTTCTTGCTTTGAGGTCCGTCTATATATTAAGTTTAAAAACCTTTTTTTGTTTTTGCTGAGTAACTCTTTTGTTATTCAGTTTATTTCTAGTTTCGTTTCACTCCTTGATACAAAAATTGAAAAAATACACTTCAAGTCTAGATCCAGGAAGGCAAGGCGATAGATAAAACTAAGTGGCAGTTGTTTATTAATTTATTTTATTGTTGTTTTTATGTAATGAATGAGATACAAACCTTTTATTGTTTTTCATTTTACATTCATTTGTATTGTTATTTATTTTCTTCGTTAATATGAAATAATTTCCTCACTCTCTTACAATAATTTAATTTTTTAACATAAAAAAAAAATACAAAAAAAGAAGTGCATTCATTGTACTAAACCCGAGTTGTTTTTGTTTTCGAGTCGTTTCCCACTCTCATCCAAAAACTTCTAAGTCAAATCAGTTTCAAGATAAGCCCCTCCCCATGCTTGTATCCAGTGTTAGATCTTTTGTTTTAACGATTTCTTTAGACATATGCGCACGCGGTTGTTAACGAAAAAAAAGGTTTCATTTTTATTGTATTTTTTTTTTTTTTTTTTTTTTTTTTTTTTTTTTTTTTTTTTTCTTGAACCAAGAAGATAATAGATATGGGTCGCTTAAGAAGTAGAAAAAGGAAATATAAGATGGTAAAACTGTCAGTAAAAGTTAGGTATTTAACATTATAATTTTATATTTACTTGATGTTTATTTGGTTCAAAAAACATTTCCCTATACTTCTTCCCTATTGTTATTTATCTCCTACCAAGTTCAACACATGGTCAAGTCAATATTTCCTTCCTTTTTGTTTATATATTTGTTTTCATCTTTTCTTTTTGGTTCTATCTCTATTCCCAAGCCAAAACAACAATACCCCTGGTCTACGTTTCCCTAACCCGATTCTTTCAAAGTTTAAACAAAAAAATAACATCCACATGCTGGCATGCGTTTAATATGTAGCTGGAGACCACTTATGCGAAGAGGTCGTTGCGGGAAAAAACAAGTAAAAGAAATGTTTGATCAAAAAAAAAATAACGAGGTCAGTAATAAAAATAAATAATATATCAAGTAAAATTATTATGAAAACATTCAAGTGTCAAAACAAACCAACAAAAAGCGGCATTGACAAATAATAATTAAGCATATAAAAAATCCAGCGAATTAAAATGGTAAAAGACAAGTTAGGAATGTATGAATATATATATATATATATATATATATATTTGACAGCTAGTGGTATTTTAATTGAATTTCATTTATTTATTCTTTTTTTTTTTTTGGTTTGGACTTAATTTATTAAATAAACTATGTATAGAGCATTACAAAAATGGTTTGGTTTGGTAATAGCAGTAGTTTTGATTAAATAATTAAACCAAAGTTCAACTCTTGGAAAGCACACCAAAAACCAGCACACTAACACTAAAAAAGAAATTCAAAGCTAAATCAAGGCGGCACTGAATAAAAAAGGAGTTCTCACGTTAAACCTAGTCTCATAGGAAAATGGAGACGAGAAATAAATAACATAAAACAAATTAAGTTGAATCTCGAAATATAAGTAAAAATAAATTAAATATCTATCTATTCACCCTTCATTGAATTTTTCATCAACTGCCCGTTGCCATCACTACTCTCATTTAACGTAGACCTTGTTTTAAATTACGAGTAGGCCTCTCTGTCTCTTTTTGAATGTGGGTTTTAATGGGTTGAGATGGAGTTTGCTTTGTTTTGTGATTTCAGATTGGCAAACAACTTGACCTTAGCTTTTATGGAAGAATGTTCTTGTGTATGCCTGAGTTCTGAATGAATATGATAAAGGGAGTCTTTATGAACAGCTGGCCGTATGTTTGTCGTACTAGACATCCCTTTTTTTCATTCATGTATTGAAGATATATATATAAAATTTGAAAATATGACGAAAGTATATATACTAGTACCAGATATCTCCCATTTCATCGACCTAATACGCCATACCCATCTTCGTGTGCTGCCGCTGATGCTGAGATGCTGCTGATACTAAGGAAAAATCCAAGAACTGTCTAACCTTCCCTGGTGTATTTAGAAAATAAACCGTAATATATATCTAGAATCACCCACAATACCAATATTAGTATTAGTAGTAATAACCGACAAACGGTGAGGAATGTAAATTAAAAAAAATTAAATAAATAAATAAAATTTAAAATCAAAAACAAGTAAAAAGCTGCCTCTTTTGGGGAGCTTTTTGCTTATAACGGCCCGCCTGTCCCGAGCTTTTTATATGTATTTAATTTTTTTGTTTGTTTGTTTGTTTGTTTGTTTGTTTGCTTAAAATAAATAAAAAAGGGAGTACGTTCATGGGCAGCATTAAACGTAAAAGTTGGAAAAATAAATACATATATATTTTAAAAAACTGGATTTATCTTGATACACACCTCTCCAACAATTAAACAAAAACAAAAACAAACACAATAAAAAAATAAAAATAAAAATAATAAGAGGTCTCGATTAGCACTACATGTCTTTTGCTGAGTCAAATGTTTTGTTCCCACTCTGTTACATGAATGACTCCTATGGAAGATGATTTGGCATTTCGCTTTGAAATTATTTTGTAAACCACATTTGATTCCATCAAAGAGCGAATCTCACCTTGTTATTTGTTTGTTTATTATATTGAATATTATATCCAATATTATATTCAATATTATATTATTTGTTATTTTCATGATGGTTATATGTTTGTTTGTTTGTTTGTTTATTTACCTTTTATTTCCCCGTTTCTTTTTCACGGTCTTTTCTTTTTGTCTAGTGGATTTTTCCTCATTTTGTCCTCCAACTCCACCGCTTAACTTTAATTCTTGGCCTGTCATTACATCATCTTAACCTTAGTCCTTAGTTACTACTAACACAAAAACAAGACTTTACTAGCCCAAAAAGAAACGTTAACCACAAAATCAATTCAGTCATTTTGTTATGATTTCTTTTTCTGCATTTGTTTTTTTTTTTTCATATTTGTAGCATTGTGCATTTATTTATTTTTTATTTACTTTGCTTTTTTTACACATAGTATTTTATTTTATTTTATTTTGTTTATTATTTTGTATTTTCATTTTTCTGTACTGCTCATTTCTTTTTCACTGCACCAATGCACTTTTTCACACAAATTCTTTTTTTCTATTGTATAAATATATTCCCATTTCTCTTTTTTATTTTTATTTTTTTTTTTCTTTTCCCTTTGGCTTTAATTTTTTTTTTAATTTCCATTCTACATTTTTCATTCTCTTCTTCTCTCCTTCTCGCTTTGATATTTGACCTTAGTTCACGATCTTAACGACTCTTATTATTGCTACTACTTTACCACCATAACCTATACTTCTACAAGTCCTCGACCTCTTTTGTGCTTCTGCCGCTACCGCTACCGCCATTAACTGATCGTCTCAGTTCCATCTCTCAGACAAAATACGCCATAAACGCGCTCCATCCTCACTCAATTCCAACCCACAGCTCCAGTGAGAACATCATAATTTTTTCCCTGGAAACTTCGTTACTCGCCCAACCCAATTAACAATTACCGTTTCCCGTTGATAATAACTAATTTATTATTATAATTATTATTATAATTATTATTTTTTTTTGATTTTTGTTTCATTTTCAGCTTTTCTCTCCACCCCCCCTGAAACCTTCATCACCGGAACCCAACCGACTGAGCCAAACAAAAACGATAACCAAATCGGCAACCAGCACGACTCCTACAACTGCTCCAAAGACAGATTTTTTAATTCAACCCGTTTTTCGTAAGTACATATAATCCCCTTCCACAGTTCAAGTCAATTCTGTATCTTCTACCTTCTTGTATGCCCGAGGTGAAAAATACTTTTTTTTTGTCTTCCCATGCCTTTTTGGCTAGCCAAAGCCCTTACCCTCCATGCACAATACATCCACCCATGATTTTTTCTCTGTGCCACTAATTGTTTTTAATCTTTTTTTATTTTATTTATTTTTTTCCATTTCAACTTTTTTTTTATTTTTAATTTTTTTTTTTCTTTACCCTCTTTTTGCCCTTCTTTTTCAACCACCAGAAAAAACAACCACCTCATTTGTGTCCAGCATACCCCACTGTACCCTTCTGAATTGCCATAGATTTACAGGCATTATGAGTCTACTGCTGCCTCGAGTTCTTGTCGCTTGTTTAACTTCATCTCAGTCTACCGCTAACCCTCTTGTTCCAGCTTTGCATCGTTAACCTTTTTACGCGCCTTGAAAAATCTGGAAAAAAAACTTCGCACCTTGCTATTCAAACGGTTATTATCGAATAAAATAGCCATTGCTGAGATTGCCGCGTTACTGGAATACCTTGTACGATTCCTCGTTCTTCTTATAACTAAAGCGATTGCTTGTACGATCCCTCCTCGTTCTCTCTTTCATTTCATCCCAACCTTCTCTCTTCCCCCTTCAACTCAAAGTAAGTAAACACACTCTTCATTGGTGGTTTGCATTTCATCCAGACTTTATTACAAAAGAAAATTACAAATGATGCAGAAAGTAATACCGAAAAGGTTTTCTCATTAGAACCCAAAAAGCTGCAAGAAAAAAAAAAAAAAGGCGAAACATAACACTATCCACTCACTACCACCATTGGACTAGCAGTGCTGCCAGTTTGGGAATCATTTTGTTCACTTTTTTTTCAATGCCTTTTTCACCTCTGTTTTCATTTACTTTTATATTATTTTTAATTTGGCGGCTTTTTAATTTTTTATCATTTTTATTATTTTTTATTTATTTTTTAGAGTCATACTAACTCACTATTATTAGCCTCCAAGGAACGAAGACAGTACGCCATCATTTTTACTTTCTTCCCGGATGATAACTCTACGTTAATTCTGGCCTGAACAAAAAATCAAAATCATAATCAAGGTAAGCGGATCTGCTTTTTAACTACACATTAACTCTGCTGCACGTTTTCTCATTTCAAACAAGTCCAAAACAATATTTTCTTTCTTAACGTCATCAACCCAATTCTCTTTCGCATCGTGCGTTCAATATGCTGCTATTTCTCCTGTTATTATGATACCCAATGTCAAACAACAGAAAAAGTTTGTTTTAAAATACCCTCAATTCAACCTCTTAAATACCCTATGTTCAGTCATTCCTGTTCAATATACTTTTTGTCTTCTTACTCTTTCGCACAGCTGATAATAATCATGTACCTGATTTCTCAACGTGAAAGAAAGAGAAAAGTAAGAATCCAATTAAACTTTCTTTAGTACTGCTGACTACTACCCAATATTACCCACATTACCGTACTACCAGTGCCAGAGAAATAATAATAATAATAATTATGATAATAATAATAATATTTTTACGAAAAAAAAAACAGAAAAAATCAAAATCAAGCCCAAATCAAAAACAAAAAATTCCCAGACGCCTGCCAAAAGGCCAACTTTCCGATTTTGAAATGTCCGCTCATTGGTCAAAAATAAAACTTGTACCATAATATCGTCACTAATATTATTTCTACTTGGTTTTTGATCAACATAGCAGGTTGCATTCAGAAAATAATCGACTCGGATACTATTTGTCTTGTACAGATTGCATGGACTTCGCCACTCAAATGAGAGGACTTACGCCTTTAGTCGAGCTTATTCTATAATAAAAGAAACAACCTTCGTTTGTACTTGAAACTAACTTTTCACTAGTGATTCATGGCTTAGCTCTTTGACTTTGTATTTTTTTTGAAAAAAAATATCTCTTTGGATATCGGGCCCTTCAATATTGTATTAATTACACTCTGGATATAACCTTTTCACGATTCCAGGTGTTAACCCGTTCCTTCGCTTTTTTTTTTTTTTTTTTTTTTTTTTTTTTTTTTTTTTTTTTTTTTTTTTTTTTTTTTTTTTTTTTTTTTTTTTTTTTTTTGTTCCTTTCTTTTTTTTTCTTTTTATCCCCTTGACTAATTTTTCTTAATTTATAATTCGGCCGATTCCTCCATTTATTTTTCACTAATATTTTTACTCTCCCGCTTTTGATGAGTTCCCCTTTGCCACAGCCATTAACTGAGCAGCACCAAATCCTATTCAACAGTCCAATCGCCATCTTGAGTTCTCATGTTGACCATTCCCTGCGTCCGGCGCTTGTGCACACCCAACCGACTAGCCCTAGAACGTTTAGTGACAAGCCGGAAATGCATCAGTTGGACTATGCAAATGATCATCATGCTAATATTCGCATCAAGACAGACCCCCTTCCATCGTCCTCATCGTCGTGGTCGTCGTCACTCTCCCATAAACGCAGCCGCACGTTTCTCTTACCTCTCAAAACTGTCAAGAAACAGCGTTCGGAAATCTCCCTGTCAGAAAAAAATCATAGCCAACACACCCAGATTCGAAGACTCTCGTTTGCTGGGTTGTCAAACGAATACGACCACGACTTTAAGTTCTCGCCTCCAAAATCACGCCGCACATCACCACTGTTTAATAAAAAATATGCCGGTGATAGTGATTCAGAAATTGACACCATAACCCCTCCACTCTCACCTTCATATCTCTTTGACAGTGCCCCCCCAATACCTGCATCTACATTAACCACACATGGGACCAACACGCAAGGCCCTATTAGCAAATCGCCAAAAGGAGCAAAGCGAACTTCATCTTCGCGACGTAGTGGTGCCGGCAAAAGGGCACCTGGCAGACAACCATCATTGTCACGCGATAAGCGAAAAACTGCTCCTGCAGGTGGCCATGAACGATATGATCATGAGAAGGACTCTGACCGAAAGGACACTGGCGGTGAAAAGGATAAGGATCGAGGGGTCAAGTTACGGCAGCGTACAGCCATTGCATGCAATTACTGTCGTAGGCGGAAGGTACGTAAATTTGCATGAACGAAAACCACACCAGAGTTTCGTTTTGATCTTTTTTTTCCCATGTCTTTTTCACCTTGATTTATTTTATTTCACTACTAACAGTATTAGATTCGCTGCTCAGGAAGTACAGAAGACTCAGAAAACAATGACGGCACTATTAAAGATACTAGGTGCAATAACTGTATTAGGTTCAATCAGGAATGCATATTTGCACCAGTGTCAGCATCTCTAACTACAATTCCGATCGTTTCACAGGACCAAATGTATACAAACCCACCGCAAGGATACCAATACTTTCAGCAACCGCCACCTCCGCCGGGTCCTTCACATGTGATGCCATATGCCATTCCTGCAGGAGACATGAATCCTGGTATTCCTTCTCACCACCAACAATACATGTATCGCCAGGACATGACCAACGTATATCCACATTTGGCACAACACCAACCTCAAAGACCATATAATACTCTGAGTGGTACGATGTCCTCGCCGTCACTGCTCTCTTCTTCAACTTACGCGTCGCAAATGCCTCAGCAATACTATCAACCTGGCACAACCCATCAACTAGAGCCGCAACAAATACCCGGTCAAGCTCATATTCCGCTAGTATCGTCTTCGCAACGTTGGTATCAGAATCCAGTACAACCACAGCAACCAATACCGCAGCCGCCTCAACAACAGCCTCCCCAATTACCTATACTTCAACCCCAGGTAGGCTACTCACAATACCAACAGCATCAACAGCACCAGCAGCAATTACCGCCACTCCATCATTACCGGAAAGCGCATGGCAGCGACGATTTGGGAGTAGGAAGAGGAGATTCATCTCAGTACCACTCAAGTAGACACAGCATAAGCGGTAGGCAACATCCCCAGCAGCAGAGACCACAGGAGGCGCCAGTGGTCCCTGCCGATTATAACCAGCAACTACTACACCAGCCAGGAGCAGCAGGAGGAGGAAATAGAGGAAGAAGAGGTGATGAGGAAGAAGAAGAAGAAAAGCAAAGAAGAAGACGCAAATCGGGCAAATTGGCCATTTCAGATTTATTAGATTAATTAACAGACAACAACTTTGTACCTGGTGAAGCGTGTGAGTGTCTGTATTAGGGCTGATGCTTTCTTGCTTGCTTTTGGTGAGGACCAAAAAGGGCGAAGACAAAAACAAATCCACAGACAAGACTTAATGGTCAAGACCAATTTAAAACAAAAAAAAATCAGACAAAAAATCGAAAAAAAATATTACCACAAAAAAATAGATTCTAAAAAATGGATCGAATCTTAAGGGTGACATAAGAGGATATATTCAGCCCTTATTTTTTGAATAGTTAAGTTAATCCAAGGTCTAGAAAAACACAAAAATGTTTAGTTGACCTTATTTTATTTATTATTTATTATTTATTATTACTTTTGATAATACTTTTTCTATTTATTTTTATATTTTCTTACTTTTTCATTATTTTTTCTCTATTTCATTTCATGTATTTTTGGGTGAGTGGTTATTTTTATTCTTATTTTCATCATCATTAACAGATATAATGGCATACATAGTCTCTTCCGTTTGTATTTCTTTTCTCGTTCCTACTACTTATACCTTACTTATTTATTTTTGATTTTTTTATTAATGTTAATCATAATGAAATTCATTTTTTTTTGTTAATGTTTTTACGTCTGGAGATTGTTCAAGTCTTTATTTTTAGTATTTTGGTTATTTTCACCATCTAAACAAGTATCAAACAGAAGGCGATAGGACTTTATTTTTGTTAAAAATAAACAAAACATACTCTATTCAAGTATTGTGCCTTTCTGTAAAAGCCTTTATCATCTTTATATCCTGTTATGGGTGAAACGTTGGAAGCTAAGCCCTGGGCACCAAAAATAAAGTAAACAAGAAAACCACGAATTTGAAAAACAAGCCAGCATCAAGGTTAGACTTGATTTTGATTCCAATATAGGTTCGTGGAATAAAATATTATATATGTGAATATATAAATATAAATTTATATATACTTGATATTTGACTGTTGCTGGCCATATTTTTTAATTCTCCAATTTCTGACCCATATCCTCCATGAAATATGAGCAAACTAAAGCTAAAGATGAAAACGAAGAATCAAATAAGCTCACCTTTTCTACCTCACAAACCCATTAAATATAGGGTTAAAGTAAGTATATAGTGTCTCTGTTTAGTTTTTTCTTTACTGGTTTATGCATCTCTTCATTTTTCGGCCTTCCTTTTTCATTTTTCATAGTGTCATTTTTAACCTCGTTGACTAACAAGCAAAAATTCAATGTGTATTGGGTGCTGCAATTCGTGAATTCAAGTGTTGAAAAATACAACAAGGAAATAACAACAACAAAACAAGAGAACAAACAAAGAATGAGATTTTCAAAGAACCAAACAAACAAAAAAAGGATCTTGGTAGTTGACAGGATGTTAAGGTCAGTGATAATAGCTAAAAGAAAGAGAAGTGAAAAATAAGAAGAAAAAGATTTGAATAGGTAAGAGCACAATATGGGGGTACATGGGTTTTCAACGCCAATTAGACACTTTGAGAGTATCTTGGCTTGACTTTGTTAGTTGAAGACAAAAACTTCCAAATTCTTTAGTTCTAAATAAGCTTATTGCATGGAAAGAGTACCCCCAAAGAAAGCATCATGGTTGTTTGTTACGGTAGGAAATCTCCTGGTTAGGATTTTTAACATACCAAAGATCTGGTATTAGCATTCTTTCCATTCACACCCAAACAAGCCAGCAGACTGCTTGTATTTTGGTATTGTATATTCCTATTATGTGTATTGAATCAAGTTCAAAGACATTGAAGTGCTTTGTGTCCTGAGGAAAGGAAAAAAAAGTTAGGAGAAAACTATCCATATATTTTTGTGGGTAATAACAGCCGCTGCCATGGTTCAAATAAGGGATTGAAAAGGATTAACACAACAGCAATATTTTTATTTAATAATAAACCAAACTAAGCAGCTTAGCCAAAAAGGTCCAATATTCAATTTTGACATTGAATATCAAAAATTGTTGTTGGCAGGTAGCAAGAAAAAAAAGTGTAGTACCATCATAAAAATGATGAAAAAGGGAAGAGCAGTAACAGAGGAAGAAAGAGAAAAAATAAAGCAAGCGTAAAACAGATAGTTTTTTTTATTCAAGAAAAAAATGTAGAAAAACGAAAAGGGACATGATATACAGCCAATGTCTAAAGAAATGTATGCAACTATATAAGTATATTTATATATTCAGTAACGTGAAAAATAAAGCTTAGCTTACTATAAACTATATCTGGTAATAGACTATTTCTCTGTTCAATTACTCTTGAAAAGTCGAACAGAGGGCTTTTGAGATTGCTTCAATAACGTAGCAAAAACCTATGGCTTTCACCCAAACGCGCTTAAATATATTTCATGAAAATTTATTACTGAAAAAAAAAATCAACAACTTAAGTTTGCCATTAAGCTTGCCTGTGAATAGAAAAAGTTGCTCCTTAATATAGCTGGCTGGTTATATTAGCTCAAACTTTTGATTCGTTTTTTTTTAACAAATAGATAATCTTTAAACTAAAATATAATTTATCCCCTTTTTTTCGTTCGAGCATACATTTAAAGGGCGTTTGAAGAAAAAAACAAGTGCCATACTGGGTAATACATTCATGAGTATAACTATGAGTTTGTTTTTGGAAATAAATGCAGGGAGAAACCCAGATAAATATGATGAATATTTTCTAAATAAAGGGACGTTTAATGTGAATAATCCAAGTCTTTAATTGTGATCTTCAAAAGTTGAATAATTTTTTTTAAAAAAAGAGAATAAATCTTGTGGGCAACCTAGGTGAACTGGAGGAAATATTATTATGGGCAAGAACATTATTATGCAAATGCTAGTGATGTGATGGATATAAATATCATGTAAAGTGGGTTTGAATAAATGGCTTGTATTAATACAAATTTGATTTTTTATTTATTTATTTATTATTATTATTTTTTTAATTTTTTAAATAGCACTCTAGAGTAATGAAAATAGTGCCAATCTTTTGATAATTCAAGAGACTATCATCGTAAGGTATAAGAATCAAAGGCCATGCTTTTTTCTTTTGATTATTCCAGAGGCCAACAATAGAAGTTATTTCCATGGATATATTAGTGCGTGTGCCATTTCCACGTTATCAAAGCAAGCCCCCACTTGTTTTTTTTCTCTCTGCTATATAATGACTTAATAATTATTGAATAAATATTTTACTAGAGAGTATGTTGGCGTTTTATTTCCTTCTGTAACTCTGAAAATAAGTGTTGAACCAGAATGAATTTTATTCGTCTTTCCTTCTCAAGATTAAAAAGAGTTCTAGAAGAATTTGCTACTGAATCCCTTGAAAAGCTTGAAGAAAAGGGATGACGTATTTTAAAATAAATGCACATTCATTGTTCTTTGGATGTTGTGGTTATACAAAGAAAGGGTGCTATGGAATCAAGTCATTGTTTTCGGAAATACCTCATGAGAAGCCATAAATCTGACTTGTCGTTATGTTCTTTTTTTTGTTTTTTTACCTTTCTTGTCTTCTATACATGGCAATTCACTGATCAGTAAAACGAACAAGAAACAAAAATAGTCAGACTTTGTCTTTGTTTCTTTGTTTGCTTGTTTATTGTTCAAAATTCAGCCAATCAACCCAATCCAAACCTGAGCTTTGAACTTGGGACTGCTGAGCTCGCGATGACTTTGTTTGAGCACAGTGAAAGACCCTTAAAATTATTCTATATGCGTATCACTTGATGAGTCCGAAGGCTTTTTATTTTAAAAACTTTTTATTAAAACGCCTGCTTAAAGAGTCAGTTTACCTTTTTTTTTTTTGTTTATTTATTTCAAGGGTTTTTTTTTTTTTATCTTTTTTTTTTAAAAAGACAATCATTTCTCTTTTTTAAAAGCAACTAGTAATTTTACTATAAATCTTTCGAAAACCAAAGGAACAAGGCCTTATTTTTTGAGTGAAATTGCACTACCATATGACATTTTGAGCATCAGACGTGAACATATTAACAGTATTTTCAGATATAAAACGAAGGAGGTAAGCAAAAAGGCAAGGAAACAACTAAAAACTTGGCCAATTACCTTGTGCTCTTTGTCTTTCATTCATCTTTTGTTCTTTATACAAGTCTATCCACGATCTACCTTCAATCGGAGGTCATCTGCATATTATATGGTCTGTGGTCTCTAAGCGAAGCATGATATAATACCAAGAGAGAAAAAAATTAAACAGTTAAGAGCCTGGAGGCTTTTATTTTCTTTAGATAGTCTAATATTTTGTATAATAGCATACACCATTTTCTGACTCTCAATGCTAGTATAGCAAAGCTATAATTGCCTTGGCTTTTATCTCTGTCTTCAACAATGTTTTTTATTGCTGTTGGCCTGTGGTTAAAAGTAAGATTTAGCCATAATAAGCCTAATACTTAATAACGTAAACAAGTATAATGAAGAAGTGGATACTCGTCCAACTAGATATATATTAACATACGGATTTCCTTGAATTTTTCAATCTTTTTAATTTACTGTTCTTGCTATAACCGACCAAGTACCCTATTTCAACTATTTACATAGTGTGATAACTAAAGAGTTGATGTTTTTCTTCGTTAATAACTTTCCATTTCTTTGGCAAGGTCATATCAAAGACTAAAGAGACTTAAAGGGTTAACATCCATTTTGTCATTGGTTTTTGTTATCCCCTTTTCATCCTATTCATTGTTTACCTAGTTCTACTCCTTAGGGATATTCCGTTCATGTTTGCTCGAGATCAGCATACAACCAAGTTGATATTAGAAACTAATACGAGCTTTTTAATACTCGATAATGGTCCAAAATTAATGAGGCCTCTATCTAAGTAGTCAAAGTATGAGGTATGAGATTCTTTGGTAAAGAAATATTTTTTTACTTCTACTTATCATGAATCAAATTTATTAAATTGAAGGCACATATCTTTAACGGAGAGACTAGGCTCTGGAAACTACATATATTTTGTAACAATCTTGTTTACTTGGCAAGAAAATTAATTTATAACCAAAACAATTAGTGAATCAAGTTCAGGCAAGATTATGATTGTTTTAAAGCTTACTGTTTTGAATGAACATCAGAATTGTATGGGGGTGTGGCAGAAACAAGTATGACGGTGAGAAATTTATGTGCTATATCTAAAGTCCGTTTTAAGTAAGACCAATATAGTTATTTCGATTTCTGGTTGGCTTTAGGATAGTTAGAACTTGAGTGTAATGATTTCTCTATAGACCAAAAGCTGATACATATATTGGGTTCTTAACTTGGCTGGTTCAAAGTATAATTCTATAACCAATAACTGTAATATACGAGATGTATCCTAGAGAGCTTGTTCACCCACAGGAAATTTGCCTTCACAAGACAGGATCGAAAGATGCTGTCTATATCTTACCTTCTTTGACTATCTAAGTTAGAAGCTGTATGTTAGATCGTCGACTTACATCTTTCCCTACAGGTATACCATATCCATCTTCCTTGCTTATATTACTTGAATATTGCTACTTAACTGCTTTTCATGGTATCCAGACTCTTGTAATAAATAATTCTATTTTAAAAAGTAAACCATGTTGAAAGCCCGCCTACTAGACTTATAGGTAGCGTTGCTTTAATCATGCAGATTCATTTTTGGTCTTTAATATAGCAAGTCTATATATCTGAAAATAAATAAAAGTCATTTCAAATATATATCCCTTTGATGTAAAAATAATTTTAAAATACTTGACATATATTATTTTGATTTTTTTCTCTCTTCTATTTCGACTATATGGCCCATACATTATGATGGAGTCAAGATTAGGCATAGTTAGTCAATTCCGAGATATTGGATTGTAAACTCCTTAAACCAGTCACTTGGATTTCCCTGTTATTTATTATCTATTTATTATCTATTTATTATTTATTTTATATAATTTTTTTCTTTCTTCTTTCTATAACGAAAGGTCCAAATGCATAGTAAATGCTAGTAAATGCGTTGTGTATGAGTATACTTTTGTTTTTTACTGTTTTCAGATTCAGACGCTTTACATGAAGAAACCCCAGAATTATGCCAGAAGTTATATTTCAAAATAAGTATTCATATATTTTAGTATACTTACATGCTGGCAAAAATTTTAGGAGGGAAATGAGAAACGTATTCTCACAGATTCGTTTATATACAGTACCTTTAAATACCTGACCTTAATTAAATACAAATAGTTGTAAACAGTAATTATAATAAAAAAATTAAATATAAAGAGATGAAATATTTTATATGCATCACGTTATGCTCTACGTACAAATGAATAAATGCTATTTATGGCATGAAAACATACAACAAAACATAAATAATCAAGATGGATTTTTCAATTATATTTTAATATTAGAGGTATAAGGCATGTAGTTAAGAGAGGGTCATAATAGTAATAATAGTCTAGTCGTTTTCATTTTATTTTATTTCTATACCATGTTTTTTTTATATACCTATAACATTAACTGGCCAGACCCAGAGCAACGGAGTAAGAGACTAAAAAATTACTCACCAAATTGATACTAAACTGTTTGCAGTTCTTTATTTAGAATAAATGAGCATATAAACAAAAGAATTCGTAACAAGAGAAGAAAGATAAATTTAGAGGTATTAAAATAGATGAGTTTAGGAGTTTTGGATGGTAGGACTTGATGTTTGTTTATAAGGGTACGTGGAAGAGTAGAGGAGTCCACCTTCATTTTTTGAGCAAACAAGATCACGGTCTTTCCTATTCTTCAGATTATGGAGCTTTTACACTTTTCATTTCTGGTTAAACATGTCTTTATTTCGCAAAGTAGTTTAGTTTATAGGATTGAAATAATATATAATATTATATTCTTAGTAGGTTACTCCTGACATACATTGTAGAAAAAATATATGGGCTTTGTTCTCTCCTAAAATACGTGTTAACGCGTTAACGTGTTAACTGGATCGATCAAGAAGAAAATCCAAACAAACAAAAACAAGGAGAAAATCTCTCAGTATATTTGCGATGATCATAAGATATCCATGAACAAGAAGCTAGTAATCTGTAGTAAACTGTCCACAATTCTTACTGACGATGTTTACACCTTTCTTTAAATAAAGAACCAAAATAAATTAGTAGAAACGTAATTCATAATGTGCAGATTAACCTCATCACTAAGCTCTGCTCTAGGAAGTTGTTGTGACGTTCCAGAAGACTGTAGATTACTGCGTAGTTAGGTAGGAGATATCTGAACTAGACTCTTGTTAAAACCCAAATAGAAATAGTGCTTGGAAAGAAGAAGAGAAGAAGTAGAGAGTCAAAGAACCCATGGATATAGGTCATAGTTAACGTTTTATTTTTCATTTGAATGTGAAAAAGTCAGAACTAAAATGCTGCTCTGAATAAGTTTTGAGTGGAGAAAGAATTTTGGGTAACCCTGGATTTAAAAAAAAACTTAGAGAGGACTAGGTTTATTGTACAACATTATAGAACTATTAGTACTAAAATATCAGTCATTTATTTGATATATAGCATAGCTTTGTCTTCACTTTGTGTCATAGAAGCAATAAATAGCTCAGGTGTCTAAAACCAAAGAGAAACATGAACCAAATTCCAATTTTAAAATGTCAAGGTTTGTAAAATAGAATGGAGGCCTCATTATTATCATTATTATTAATTTTATATATTTAAATATTTATTTTTTTTCCTCTTCATTCACACGTTTATTTTATTGATACTTTTCAAAATACAACAACTACTCGTTTCTCCTTTACAAGATGTCATCCTTGAAATAAAAAAATAAAAAAACAATCATCAGTATTTATGATGTAGCCAACTGTCTTATCATTGTTCTTGATTTAGTTTTTTAGGAAATAAACACGCTTGGTCCCTCTCTTTAAGCCCCAACAACACGAAGCACACTATGTTGGATTTAGTTAAGAACCACAATTTTAGTGAGGTTTCTTTACCATTTACAATAGAAAATCCGTGAAAAAAAAATAAAGCTTTTAATGTATAAAAATTGCTGAATTTTTTGCTTCTAAAAGCAAAATAATGGCAAGCTTGCTCTACGAGCATCCTCTGGTTGGTTTGTGGGTAAGTTACAGCTGCTTTCTGGACTTGATAAGTCACATTGCGCCGGAATAAGAGCCTATATTATAGAATCAGTTGTTCTAATATCAAATTTATAAAGTGGCAAGCTTGGTCAACGTAGGGAAAAAAATCAAACACGTCTTACCGTCAAGTAGTAGACACGAGAGGTCTATTTAATAACATATTAATACCCCTTGGGTTGTTGTAGCCAGCATTTTGGATTGAAAATACTTCAGGTCTGGTCAATTAAACCAATAATAAGGAAAAAGATGAACAGTAGCAATAGCAACAACATTGAGAGATCTACATTTAATTGGTCTTTTGTTTGAATAAGATCTGTTATTATATCACACGATTGTCTCAAGACCTAAATCGTGCGTTGTAGACCTAAATATTTCCTGTATTCTCATTTGAGGCTCAAAAGGCTTTGAGAAGTTCTAGACTGTTGCCTGAAAAAAACACAATTGAGATAAAACGTGTCTGTTGATGAAGGAAGCGAATGACGCTCCCAGAGAGTTTTTTAGGACCAAGAATTAGAATTGTACTTGCTTATAAGACAATACTATATAGAAAATACTGCTGCTCCTCATGGATTAGGCGAAGATGGTTCATGGCTTTTTTCCTTTGAAGAGTTGAAGGTGTATAGGAATAAGAGATTTGCTTTGCCATGAGATTTACTTCGCCATGCTATACTTCTTGTAATAAAATCAGATGGTTTTGAATATCATAAATGCGTCTAAAAGACTTTCATTATTTTTGATATAACGTCTATTTCAAATATAAATCAAGAGCTTGGTTAATTACATGAGATTTCTGAATGGTCATTATATGACCTTCAAGATTCTTTTAGCCCCTAGAATACTCTAGGATAACTATGCTTTTTGACACTATAAGCATGAAATATGAACTCCATCCATCAATGATAAAACAAATAAATCAGGCAGCCAGCAATAGAATAATCCAACTCTAGAATATGATGAAGAGCACGTCGATGCTTGTCTTATTTGAGGGCATTCTTGATATTTTACTTTCATTATTTATTTTACAAAGGTTTATTTTATTTTATTTTCATATTATTTTCATATTTTATTTTCATGTTTTATTTTCATTATTTTCATGATTTTCATGATTTTTTATACTTTTTTTCTTATTTTATACGCAAACTTAACCAAGCATAAGCAAGCAGCAAGCATAAGCAAGCAAAACGCGTGGACTAATCCAGCATCACGGATTTACACAAAGTTTTTGTTTTCTATTTCTAGTGGATGTAACTCTAAATAACTTTTTTGCGATGGACGATGAGAGGGTTTCAATAAGATCAGAATAAAAAAAATTGACTTTAAAACCTTTTTATTTTATTTTATTTATTTTATAAAAAAGGGTAAAACAAACTAACTCTTTTGATATATCTTGAATTCCTGAACGACTTGTTGTGTTGTATGTAGTAGCTTATTATACCAAGACTGTCGTACCCCATATATATTTTAAAGGTTGACGTAGATTTCAGGCTCAAAACCCAACTTCATGTTTGGTCAAACTACAGAGTCAATCATCATGTCAATCGTTCATTAGACTATGTAGAAGATCAGGATCTACAAGTACAGGAATGTTAATGATGAATTTTATGTCCTGAGTAGACTCAAGAAAGAAAAAGATTAGGACTTGTAATGTACGATATTCATAAAACGGCTGCAGGATTGCAAAGATTCTAGAATATCATTAGCACATAATTACAAATGTACAGTAGTTTTATCTTTTAACATGGTTTTCCATGGGTTGGTTCAACATTAGAAAGGGTTTCGAGTAGTGCCGTTTGTTTGTTCTGGTGGTGTGTGTATGTATGTAAACAGTGGGAACTTGAAACCGATATTGGCATAGATATATAATTATATAGATATATCTGTATCACAAAGTTAACTTTAACAGCCGCCACAGAGAATAATAAAAACCACAGACTCAGATAGAGAGAGCGAACGTCTGTCTGAAATAGCGATAGACGAGCCTATTGGATACCTGGATACGTGAAATAAATTTCCAACTTGCATTGGGTAAGCTTTTTATGCTTCAGTGTAGTGCAAGGTTTTAGGCCAAACCCTAATACTTTAATTTCAATAATAACAAGTTTTTATTCTTTTTTATTTTTTATCTTTTTTATTATTCCAAAATATGCTCAATTCTTTATTTTACAAAAACTAAACAAAAACCATATAAAAATAATAAAAAATAAAAAATAAAACCTATTTTAGATCCATGGTGAACCCCAATATTCTATAGTTTCTGGGTCTGGAATAAGAGTAGGTGATGGAACTGAGTCAATGTTACTAACAGCGGCTTGAACACTACTTCGTCGAGATATTAATGGCTGATCTTCATCAATGCCTGTGGAAGCAGTTGGCACGAGATCATGGTCATGATTCTCATTATACACTTGATTTGGCCACGGAACTGAATCAGCTGTCGTGGCCTGGAAATGATCAAAGGGCGCGTTTGCGTCCATTAGAAATGATTCAAATGCCTCCACCGGTAGTGGTTGTTGTTGCTGTTGTTGTGGAGGTCGATGCTGGGAAGACGAAGATGATGATGACGCATATGAATTGAGATCGGTTATTATATCTCTGTTGGTTCTACTGCTGCTTTTTTGGATTGCTGGTGCATAGATATCATTACCAGGCTGCTGCTCAGGTACTGATGGCTGTTGCTGATGTTGTTGTTTAGAAGGTCCCATCTTACATGCTTTGGAGATCACGTGCCGCCGAAGAGCATCTTTTCGATTAAACGCTTTGGCACAAAGATCACAAGAATATGGTCGAACAGGAAGATGGATTTTGACATGGCGCTTTAGGTCGTGGTTTCGACGAAATGAGAGCGAGCATTGAGAGCATTGAAATTGTTTTTGTTGCGACTGTTGCTGTTGTTGTTGCTGTTGTGGAGGGAGATTAGGTGATGGCGAACTTGTATGGCCTTGCTCTGTACGTTCGTACACTGGCGAGCTATAGTTTGGTGTTTGAGAGTGATCAGGCGATGAAATAACGGTATTGTCAGCCATAAATGGCGAATCATGGTGCTGTTGTTGTTGTTGATGTTGGTGCTGGGAAGTTGCTTGCAAAAGTGCCCAAGACTCAATGGACTCTGCCGAAGTTGGGATTAATAATGCTTCTTCTTGGATATGCTTATTTTGATGTTCTGTGTTAGCCAAGTCGACATGATCAACATCTGAGGTTGGATTGTGCTGCTGGTGCTGGTCATTATAGAACTGGTGAAGTTCCAACTCCAAAGAAGGATCTAAGCCAAACGGATGTTCATCTACCAAAGGATCTGCAGGAAAACAAAAGAAAGCAAGGCTCGCCCATTTACAATATTAGCACGACTGGAAAGAAAACAAACAAACAAACAAAACAAGCAAACAAACAAAACAATAAGGGATCATACATTTGGGATGCCGACTATTTTTGGTCGAGACTGAGAAAGCACTAGATTCAATTTCTTCGGTTGACTTGGTTTTATGTACTGAGAAAAAAGGCGGATCAGTCATGATCCAGTTTGTGATGTCAGAGGAGGAGGCGGAACAAGACAATAGAAGGTAGGAAAGAAGAAGAAGAGGAAGACGAAGAATAAAAAGCAACCTCCATTACCAGTCCAGATGACAACAGAAAGCTAAGAAGTGGAAAGAAGATATTAGCGAAATATACAAATGGAAAGCAATAAGGAAAGAAAAAAGGTCAATTAGAAATCAAGTTGATGATGATGATGTAGACCAAACTATGAAACAAAATGTATTCTCTTCCCTCCAAGAACAAGTGTATATACCGAACCGACAAGGGCTTTTTCTAAACAAGTATTAGCCGAATCAATGGGAAAGCTCACAACCAACTAGAATATAAGGATAATAATTTTAAAAAAAAGAGGCTTTAATATCCTCTCATGATTTAAGGAAGGAAATAAAACAAATAATAATAGTGAAAAAAAAAAAAAGAATAAGAACAAGAACGGGATTAACCTGTTTTTTTTTTTTTTTTTTTGTTCAAATTTTTTTATTATGAATGATACCATTGAGCATTATAGTTTAAGTAATAATAACTGATACTTGGGATTACTAGAAACATGTGTATTATTATTATTTTTATTATAATCATAATAGTTTTTTTTTGGCCTTGAGTTCCTCCGTGGTATACATAAATTTGGCTCGTTTATTATGTGAAATATTGAAAATAATAGTGAACATGGAAATCTGACAACATTGGGGCCTGAGATGATGCGATTTCCTTGCCCTAGTCCCAAATGTTTGATTATTAGCACATACACACCTGGAAGACATAAAGTTGAAATCAACTAGACAAATAGAAATATAATAATACTGTTGAACTTTAGATTAGATTTGGTTTTATATTATTTCAAAGATACCGGTTTAATGATTCCACTTATTCTGTGTTTATATTTATTTATTTAGTTATTTGGTTGTAGTATATTAAATGGTTTTTTTGGGTTATCTAAACTTTTCATTATCATGGAATGAGATAGTAAAAATGGGTAATCTGAACGCTGGGAAAGGAACGGCGTTTTGGTTTTAAGTCACAGTTCCTCCATGAAAAAAAAAAAAAAAAACCAAATCTATGACATCGTCAAGCAGTAAACCCTAACCTCATGTCAAAGGCTAGGGTATTACTTGAAAATTGGTATTTTTTAGTTTATTTGCATGTCAATGATAAACATAACTTCTAATGTGATAATAATTAACTTCATGCTCAGCCTTTGTTTAAAGTGAATGTAGTTGAACCTACTCTCTATAGAAATATTCAAATAAGGGTAAACTTGTTATAACTCAACCGTGTAAAGTTATATAAACACACATAGTTTCTGTTATACAATTACATTGGAATCCATCAAAAATTAGATTGAACTCATTTGTGTTTAATTCAATTCAATCTAATTTTTTTATTTTTTTTTGGTTTGAGCTTATATTGTAGATACATTTTATTACTTACTATATGGTTAAAAGAAATAGTACAGTCAAAAATCAAGAGTTTGTGACGCCCAAATATTGTGGATTTTCTTTGGGATCCTTAAAAACGAACCAAAATCTTTTTTTTTTTTAAACTCCGGTTACACCTACTTGCTACTGTTATAGTCAATCTTGATGATATCAGTAATATATTATTAGATTGGTAGAAAAAACAAGACAATGCAATAAACAATACAATACAATAAATAAATAAATAAATAAATAAATACAACAAATACAATCAATACAATAACGCACAAATCAAATGGAAGAAAAACACCTTGTAACTACTAAAAATACAGAATCATGAGACATAAAGAATACATCATCTACAACCGTAGAACATAACGGTTAGACATAGCATAATAATAATACTGGAAATCATCATAATCATATACGTTCAATGCTTGATTGCACTACATTTGTACATGTACAGATGGTGGCACAGACGATACAGAAGCATGAGGGATATCATCATCATTGTCAGCAGTAGCAGCAGCAACACTGGCTGCTACTACAGCAGTCCATTCATGAATTCGAGCTTCGGGAGAAGTCAAAGCAGGAGCAGAATCGAAATTAACTAGATTACTGATTCTCATCGCGGCATGGCTTGACTTGGTCCGTTTATTATCCAGCTTGGTAGCGTCATCTTCCTCATGTCTGCGCTTATTATAAGTGGCACTGGAACGGGCATGAAAATTAGTGAGTTTCTGCACATTTTCAAGTGTCAAAGCACAAGCCGAACGAGGGTCATTGCCCGCAGTAGCCGCAGTGACAGATGGCCATCTATTAACCGAGATATCAGCATCCATTGTCCTGAATCGCTCGCCCCAGACCTTGTTTTTAACACAGAGAGATCTGTTATCGCAAGCACATTCGAATAAAACTCCACTCCATCGTTCGTAAATACTATACTTGATGTGTGCGTTCCATCCAATAGCCTGTAAAAACAACAACTCGTTTTCGCAAAGCTGCTTAGTGGCCAGACCAGATATCTTGGACCATGCACGAGTAGAGTAGTTACGATCTTGCACGTACTTGCTTGCAATCATGAGAGCGGCCAAAAAGGCCCGGCGCCCGCAACGGAGCTTGAGGTTTTCGGATCTATTGTCAACGTTATTGGTGGTATTGCCGATAAGTTTGTTGATTGCTCGTTGTTTGTAAATGTAAGGTTGTATTTGCACGAGGTAGTAAAGGGCGAGCTGGAGAGTAGAATAAGATGTACGAGAGCGACGAAGAGTTTCTTGAATAAATCGTTTTAAAGGGACTGCTTGGCGAATTAAGCAGGTCGAATCTGTAGCGCAGGGCCAAATCGTTTCAATGATGATGGCAGCCGAGTCGACAAGCGCTTCAACGAATAAAGATTTGCATTCAGCAGAGATCGGGCTAGTAGACTCAGGGGTTGTTGTGGTTGTAGTTTGGGGCTGGCAAGACTGAGCTGAAGGAGGAGGAGTGATTACAGACTTAAGTTCTTGCTTGGTCGAAAATGCAACGGAAGAAGCTGGAGACGACGAGGGCGAACAGACGGAGACATGGTCAAAGATCTGAGATTCAACAGATCCAGACTCAGTGTAGCCAGCAGGTGAGTTCATATAGAAAGAGCATAAAATGGGTAGCAGGGTTGAAAGGTTGAAAAAGGGTTGAGGATTCGAAGAAGAAGGGAGCGGGAGTCGAGAGTGGTGAGGTTAAGTGGACGATGGATAGGGATGAAGTATATAGTTGAAAGTGAGACAAGCACGATAGAGGGCCTACACAAACGACTAGAAAGAAAGGAAAGGAAAGGAAGGGAAAGAAAAGGAAAGAGAAAGGGAAAAGAAGGAAGGAAAGAAAAAAAAAAAAAAAAAATTGAAAAACCAGGGAATGTTTATATCTTTAAATGAAAGTTGGGTGAGGCTTTAGAAGTATTAAAATTTGAGACGATGATTGATGGTGACTGTGATATGACTATGTGACTATGTATGATGAGCCTTTTCTGTTGTGGGTAACTGGGGCTTAGGCTCACTCACCATAGTGGTTAGTAGCAGCACAAGCAGCTTGTTGCGGCCCATAGTAATATCAGAGCACACTCGGAGAAAAAGAGTCAAGTGGGGCAAGGGCTTTTGCCTCTGAGGCTTTGAGATGACTGTTTCTTGCCGCAAAACAGAGTATGGGTTAGGGCAGTGAGTCAGAATGAATAAAAAAAAAGCTGCCGATACTCGGCACCGCTAAAAAGAAAAGAAAAAAAGAGTCTTAAGCCATAGAACAGTCAAAGACTCTTTTTAGAGAAAAACACTTCCCTCTCTGTTACTCCTCTCTCAACTACTCCTCACTCTGGTTTGGCTACTTGGCTAGGTCACGCGTAATAGACAACCGCTGGGTCACTTTTAAGATTTCTTACCTCTTTTGCCACCGCCGCCGCCCAGCGGTACAACCACCAAATTTGTACTCACTCAATAGTACTCTCGTAGGCTTTTTAGATGACTAGTCACTGTCACAGATGAAAATTTTTTACCTTGTCCATAGACAATATCAGCAGCAATATTCGTTATTCAGCGTATTGTAACGCCATCAACTAACCCGTAATAGCACCTAAAAGTACCGTGATTATGATACATTATGACTATATGAATCCCGTGAATGACCGCGGATTAGTCAGGTGCCACACTCCGTACATTCACGAACTTTATCGCATCTGGACCCGACAAGAACCCTGAAGAACCCTAGTTGAACCCTACAGGTTGACATTCATAGATTACAGAGATCCCTACTGATTAGCTAAGGCTGTCAAAAAAATAAATATAGCATTGTTTTCATTCTATTGTCTTCGTTCTTATGGTCTATATATGACTATTATTTTTTCAAAGCACGTCTGGCTTTAACAGCGTTGGCAAGACCCTCCAGCACATCAGCGGTGGTCTCCCAGTTAATACATGAGTCGGTAATAGAAACTCCATATTTGAGAGCATCTTTTCCTCCATCTTCTGGCTTAGGAACACTCTGGTTACCCTCGTTGATATTGCTCTCAATCATAACTCCACAAATAGCTTTGCTACCAGCAGCAATCTGAGCAGCGACATTAGCAGCAACCTTGGGCTGGTTTCTGTAGTCCTTTGATGAGTTACCATGAGAACAGTCAACCATAATACGGGGACCTGGCTTCTCTTCGCTCACAATTCCGGCCTTGGTCATCTTTTCTAAAGCAATGGCTACTGAGTCGGCATCATAGTTGGTGCCGGACTTGCCTCCACGCAAAATGACAAAGCAGTCATCGTTACCATCAGTACCAACAATGGCAACAACACCGGGCTTGGTGACTGACAGGAAGTGATGTGGGTTGTTGGCTGCTCGCACAGCGTCAAGGGCTACCTCCAAACCGCCGTCAGTTCCGTTCTTGAAACCAACGGGGAAAGACAAGCCAGAAGCCAACTCTCTATGCAGCTGGGACTCGGTAGTACGGGCACCGATAGCTCCCAGTGAGAAAAGATCAGACAAGAACTGAGGTGAAATGGTATCCAGCATCTCACCAGCAATAGGCAGCTTCTCTGTAATTTTAGTAAAAAGGTCTCGGGCAATCCTCAGACCCTTGTTGATTTGGAAAGATCCGTCAATAGCAGGATCGTTAACAAGTCCCTTCCAGCCAACAGTAGTTCGTGGCTTCTCCAGGTAAGCTCTCATAATGATTAAAAGCTCGCCATTTAGTTTTTCATTTAACGCAGCCAATTTTTCAGTGTACTCCAAAGCAGCAACTGGATCGTGGATAGAACAGGGACCAACAACCACCATCAAGCGGTCGTCTGTGCCCTGAAGAACATTTCTTGCGCCATTCCTGCCCTTGTGAACAACTTCATGGGCTTTCTTAGACATGGGAAATTCGTGCTGGAGCAAGTCGGGAGGAGTCAAAGGATCGTAGCCCCGAATCCTCCAGTCTTCGGCTCTTGACTGGTCGCCCAGATGGACGTTTTCCATGAACATTTTATGTGAAACTGGAGCCTATAGAAACAGGAATTAGTATATAACGAGGTTTTCCTTCAAAAAAGTCGAACGCTTGAACTTGTTTTAAGGGTCCTAAGAAAAGCCCATGATTCAAGCAGGTGACGGTACTAGACAAACTTACAGGCATTGTAGAATATATCTGAATAGAAAATATGATCTTTAGTGTTTTTTTTTTGATATAATAATAGTAAAAAAAATAAAGAACTCAAAGAACTCAAAGAATAAATAAAAACTTCAAGGAATACAGAAAGGAAAAAGCCGTTAGTATTTAAGCAATTTTTTTTTTTTTTGACTTTTTTTTTTGTGAATATTTTTCAGGATATGCGGAACAAATATTGATTGGGCAAGGGGGGAAACAGTACAATTAGTCACTTTTATGGCAGCTCATTCGGAGTTCAAAGTCTTTGCAGCGAACAAAAATTGAGTGCAAAAAAATTAAAATTAAATAAAAATTAAATAAAAAAACGTGGAGAAGACAAGAAACATGGCACGACAATGAGGGGCACGCTGTGTATTATCTTGAATATGAGGATCTCTGTATCATCTTTGTTATTATTTCAACCATGGTTTTCAAACATCTATACCATTGAATGGCTTTAGAACCTACACATGGTACAAAGTTAACTTTTACAGAGCTTTCCGTCTATTTTTAACCGGTTTGTTCTGGAAGAAACGCTAAAGCACTGAGAACCTGTCAAAACGACCGACAACCTGCGTTTACCTCAACTCAAACACCTAAGCATCAACTTTTATTATGGGGATATATATTACTACTCTTTGATAGAAACCAGACTCAGTCACAAATTGGTGTTTGTGCTCTCTTCAAACGAATTGGAAATGTCTTACGTACTTCATAGACTCATTTCTCGTCCGAAAAAACAATTGGATGATTGGGGCTAGTGGACGAATATTATTTCAAATGGAAATCTTTTGACTGGATGAACGGAATAAAACTTGAAAAATGTAGCTTCTTTTTTTTTCATAATGAAAATTATTAGGTTGAAAATCATGATACCCTCGAGTTCCCTAGAAATTCTCAGGCTAGAATGAGATTATCACAATACTTTATTTATATTCTACAAAGAAATAACTATGCGTAATAGGTCAGTTTGCTTAACCATTAGAATGGCCTGAATACAATGCACGCTTTTCCTTTCCTCATTCAACGGGATCCAATTTATCACTCCATAGTCAGGCTTATGCAGTTATGCTAGAAACAGGGCCAATACGGTTACCCCGCTAAAACAGTTGGAGAGACCACTCCAAAGTTGAGCCTTCTCAATGATGGACTATGAGTGGCAGTTTGTATCCTAGCTATCTGATGTCCGGCTATTATACTTTGTGGCATATCTCTGTCACTGACATAAAGGGAAAACAATCCCATTATCTAACATAGGAGAGGCTGGTATCAAAAACCTGGTTATCCCTATCTATAATCCTTCAACTTATGGTTAGGCGCTTACGGTGTTCCTGTAAACTATTGACCTATTGAAGATAGAATCATTTTCATTATTTACTATAAGCATGCGCTGCTTGATCTTCAGTAACCATTTGACTTATTGCTATGTCATATGCTTAGTATATCTTCTCTGCAAATGTAGGATAACTTTGATCAAATACCAAGAGAAGGTTTGGCAAATAGAATGGTTGTTGTGTTGTATAGTGTTTAAAGTTTTCTTTGGGACCATCAGCCTTACTTGACACTTCCTAAAGAGGTTTATTCCGAAGTGCACGCTTGGTGAGCAGAAGCCCATAACTCTTGTCAACTAATTTTGAGCTTTGGTTAAGAGGGATTTGAAAAACCGTAGTCGGAAAGCTTCGCGCAATATTTTGAAGCTGTTAATTTCATATTTCACTTGAAGTGGTTTCTTTCCTTGACTTTTGTTTGGAGCGGTAATCTTTAAAAGTTTCTCATGCTTCTTCATGCAGAATAGCAAAACGAATTGTCTCATTGCTCCATGAATGCAGCAAGGTCCTAGGATCATTCATAACAGCTTTGAATGGATCTAGTACAAAACTCCAGGATGAAATTGTGGGATTAACTATCACCCTGGACTCAAGTTTTTTCTCCAGTTGCATCACACAAATTCCCAATGAATTGGTATAGCAATACTTCAGTTTTAAAATAAATTTCCATATCGAATATACAGTATGGTATCGGCGGTCCAACCACTGAATTTCAATGCACTTATCCACAACGTGCCTAGTGTCTAAGAACGATATAGAGGTGTACTCTACTTATAATCTATGGTGAGTCGGCATTTGAAACCAAAATATCTAAGTAATACCTCTTCGACCGCCATACTCGTTGCCTGTTATAATATGCAGTTAATTAAGTTAGACACCTCATTGCGCTTATTGGTTTCACAGGTTTCCCATTTTGTTGGAGAGAGCTGAGGTTGCATGCGCTAACTTGGGATTCAAGCAACTTAGCCTCAGGCATGAACTCTGAGTATCGTGAGAATCATCCTTGAGTGTGAAATTGCTGTGAATTATAATTTTGCACAATTGCGTCTTTTTAATAGCATACGTTGGTGCTCCTACATACTTTGGACTCTTTGGCGACTCGCAATCGCTAGATCCTAGGGTCAGCAAGGCAACAGCAATCTCGTTTTCTTAAGTTTTGCTTAAGTATCTGTCTTGCTCTGATATGGCTGTGAGTTTCTTCGTTCTTTGAGTCGATTTGAATTTGTTTCAAGTATTTGCATATTCTAGCGTCATTTATCAGCGATCTTGTTGCTCTGGAGTATACTATCGGTTCTTGCGTCCTTCCAAAGTCAAGGTTGGATCCTGCGTCTTCGTTGCTGTGGATATTGATAATTTGCAATGTTGATTGTAGAGCTGTCACATCTTCTCTCTTCAGATCCTTAACGTGTGACTCTTTGATCTCTCTAAGAAACTGCTGGCTAGTAGGAGAAATGACCTACGCGTGTATATTTTGAAAATTATTTTTGAACCTGGAATGGAGTCAATATGGCCCGTTCAATTACTATTGGAACCTTATGAAGCCCAGACTCGCTCAAGAAATATATATCTTGGTTGTTATGTGTTGAGTACCATCTTCAATACTGCAATATCCCTTGGACAGCTCAATTCAAACTGAATATTGGTCACCATAATGTTTCATGAAGAGCATTCTGGTCTTCAGCCGCGTTAGAAGATTGCTTGGCTTAAGTGATCATTTTCGACGTGTGCTTGAGGTGTGGTTTCGAATTGGATTTGTATTGGACGACCCTCCATTTTAATAATGTGTGATTGTTGCTCCTGAGGTCGTGAAAGCCATAAGATAATTGATCGTTCTGTAAAGAGCGAGTTGGCTAGGTACCAGTGTAGGGGAATGTGATGTAGAAAGATAGAGGTACCGATTGAAGACAACCTCATTTGATTCGTGAACCAGTGGTATGTAGGTCTAGGTCATGCTCAATGGCTATTCAAAAGCGCTATGTTGACAGTAGATATATGGAGAAGAATACTTATCATCTAATAACCTGATAAAATCCCAGATGGAGATCAATCTGTTGTGCTTCTGACATTGCTAAAAGATACTCGAATGTATTTTTTTTGCAAAGGAGATGGTTTCTGCAGATACTTGACAGAGAGCATTAATTATCTTGTCGTTAATAGCATTTTCTCAAGTGGCGTGCCTCTGATACGGAGACAAAGATAAAAAAGCGTGTGAGGGTTCTGCAAAGGCTAACTTATGTTTCTTGAGATTTTGGACACAACTGCTGCATCAGTTTGTTTAAAATGTAGGTAGTGCTGCCATTACACGAATTTATTTGGCCAAATATATATCGTACCTAAAAGTTTCTCGCTGATAGAAACTAATGCAAATGGTCCGGAACGATGATGGAAGTGGGTATAAAAAGAGAGAGTACTTATGGGAGAAATTACTTGTTACACATCTGACAGGTTAGTCCCACCGATATTAATATGGGACTAACTAAGACTGGTCTGACCTACCCATAAATGAAATAGAACATGTATTTTCGTCAACTTCCACGCTGCAAACCTGTGCTCCTGAACAATTTACAAAGCTCATGCTAAAGCAAGCTAGACTTCAAAATGGGATTGCTTGAAATACCTGATGCACTAGTTAAACTTAAGTCTTACCTCAAACTTAAGCTTACTAGTTTTTAACCTCAAAAAGTCACTCAACAGAAGGCCTAAGGGTTCATAAACGTGTTCCGACCCGTAAAAGAATTAAAACACGGACAAAGGTAGTAGAACATTATTCCTCAGACCCAATTGACTTATTTTATTTTATAAATCTTATTGTAGAGTAATTTGAATGGAGATAGAGGGTACACGCGGTCCTGCAATGCTCGAGTCACATCAAATCGGTGAAGGGATCTGCCCTAGTGGTAATTGAGTAAGTTTAAAGTCTCTAAGACGGTCAAAACACTTTTTCATGATTAATTAAAGATGATCTCTCTGCTTTGTGTTAGAGCGGTTTGCATCAATCGTCGTTAGTAGAGTAATAGGTATGAGAAGAGAGTGACGGCACGCGGTTAGAATCACCAATTCCACCATCATTGTTTCTGATCTACATAACGCTGTTATATAGCAAGGCTGTAGAGCCTGATGAAAAATATTTTGGTTTCGTAACTACATCTCTAGGTAGATGTATAATCAAAACTAAAAATTTAATACAATTGTTAGGCCATCATGGTAGAGAGAGAGTTAATGGGTTAGCCAAAAGCCTGAGTTTAGGCGTCTTAGAAAAGCCACCTGCGCTCTGAGAAAAATAGAATTAATTAGGAGCAGAGAAAGTCATATTTAATGGAACTGATTTTGATGAAAAATGGAAGGAAAACGAGAGTGAATTTTAGAAAAATATTTTAGTCTAGGATAGTATAAAAGCTCTCTGATGTTAGACACAATACAGCTAAAATGAAATTTGGAGGGATTATTAGGTTTCTGCTTGCCCAATTCTTTAACATTGAATAGCCATTTCACCGTGTAATGGCGTAGACAAATTATAAAGAAAAATAACTTGTTTTCAGAATGAAGGCTTAGTATATTTGGAGTCAATAGAGGTCTATCTCGATCGTGGCCAAGGAATTGGAAGCTGACAGCCTTCCAAAGAAAGAAGGCTCATGTTATAGTAATGCAATGAAAATAATTAGGTTATGCCAAAAACTATTCTTTACACCCGTTTGGAAGCTTGGATAGACGGTTTCTAAGGAACTAGTCAATCGTCATCGGAGGAATAAAAGGTATTTTATGCTAAGTTGGGGCACATTATTCCAACAAAAAGGAAGGCATCCATCACAGGACCTTCTCGCCATACAGCAAAATACATACTAAACAGCAAGAAAGGCAGATGGTATGAAATAATACACCACTGCTAAGTGCGCGTCAGAGTACTGTAACTTGATATTAACATCGTTACAATTTATACGGCACAATGCACACTAAGCTACATCGCACGATTTAGAACTAGGCATGGCACTTTAGGCAAGCGATTCCACTTGAATGGAATACACAGTAACACTATAACTTTGAGGAGAATTTAGGTTAAGAAATTAAGTTTATCCACTGAACTTAAGGTTAATTTTACAGATGAAATCTAACTTATTGAGTAACTTCCATGCTATTTCCAGGCAAAAAAAAGATGATTATACGCGTTTAGATATAACATGTACTAAACTTGAAAGGTTTGTAGCAAAATTTATTGAAATCCTCTATAACTCAATGAGTCTAATGATCATTGAGCAGAAAAGGATGTCTTATCTAAATAAGTTTTAGGACTTTCGCGTTCTTTGTTAGGTGGATCGAAAATAAATTTACTGGGGGCGTTTAGTTTTACTCCTACATATACATAAAGAGATACTGGAGTATACATTTTATTTATTTTTGTCTAGCCATTTATTTCTACTTAGTTTTAAATAGAAGTAAGCAGTGGACATAAAATACGGCTATACATAATATTACATATGCAGGTCTTTTTTGACAAATGACATATTCTGAGGACCTCTACTCACGCGATTCAGTTAGTTAAGAGAAATCTAAGACTTTTCTGCATACCACTAAAAAAAGGGATTTCCAAATGGTTTCTGCTAAATACCTAATTATGGGTGCAGGTTATCGGGTTTACTTACCTTTGGATGGTTGGAGAAATCTGGGACCTTTGAATATTCAAGGAAATGTCTCATCCAACAACGTGCATTGTCACAATGATATACCTGATTACTGCCTAAGAATGTTGATTTATAACAGATATATCTCTCACTTTGTATAAGACAAGGTAATAAATATTTATATTTTAGTCAGGTAATCTTTTCTCATTCAACAATAATTTAAGGATAATATGATTGAAAGGCTTATTGTCAGACCACTAGAACAAGTTCGTTTCTAGTTTGTGTAGGTTTCCTAGATTCTGTAGTGAAATATCTGACACAGGAACACCAGGATTCTTTGAGTATTTAAAATTATTTAAAAGAGTATGTAATTGTAGTGCTAAGTACCACTCCAAGTAAAAACTTCAAAAGAGAAAAACCGATTTGAATGCATTGACCACTACATAGACTGATACAAGAAGTTTATTGGATATTAATTTAAATTAATATCCAACGAAACTAAATCAATATTGTGATTCAGTGTAAAGTATGATATGCTATGTAAGGTTATTCGACTAAGAATGGGTGATGGAACGATCAAAAAACTCTGAAAGTCTTAAGTTTAATGAAAAGAATATTTGCAAAACAGTTTAACCTCCGTCATTTAATTGTCTGATGCCATCAATATGAAATGAGTTATCAATGTCTTACTCACTCAAGCAACAATTAAGAGCAGTGCACATATTATGGTCAAAGAGTCCTCTTGCCACTATAATTTTAATAGCACAACTCATAGGGCTAGTATTTATAAGGACCGCAATTTTCAATGATTTTTTAGACTATTCTTATCCAAAATTTTGTACTTCAGCTTTAATATAAAACATAGAGATATAGTTCATATCTGCTGCAGTATTGGTTTAATTATTATAGTTTTGAACTTAACTTAAACTATTAAGACAATCCCACTATAATATAATTTGGGTGTATTTCAACTAGAGATTGAAATTATTCAACATGGCCAACATTTATTTCAAAAAAGCCTTTGTACCATTGTTGATCAGCAATCACAAATTTTTATGGAAGGGATTTTATAACTGAAATCGCTTATTTCAGATGTATAGGAACAAGATTTGGTTTCTCGTTTTCTAGGAAGATTCATTTGCTACTAAGTAGATAATTCATTGAAAATTGCCACATTTGGGCATAGTACTAGTCATATAAAACTATTGAAATACTTGATATATGCTTGCTTCAATGAATAATATTACTACCAAGTAATCATTATTTTTCAAAGGATGGACATGGCTATTTATTCAATTATTGGTCATATACTATAGTGTATAACTATTGAGGTGCAATTGGTCAACTGAAGCAACAATGCTTTCACTTTTTAATTCGCTTTAAGTGCATATGGCTGATATTAATACTGCAAGGCTTTTTTAAGTTTTCTCAATTGACTATCAGAGTAGCATCAAAAAAAATTGAATAAATTTTTTTTGCTTTAGTTCCATTATTACTCCATGAAATGTAATATTTTTTCCTTGATAGCTCTTTTTGTATCATAACTGTGAGGCCCAACATTTCAGGAATTGAACAAATTATGCATTTTTAAGAGATAGCCACTATTGCTTTAGGTTATAATACATCCGCCTTTTGCGTCAGCTCACGTATTTTATTCTCTTTTTTTTATAACCATTTGCTTGGATTAGAACTTTCAATAGTAATTGGTTATCCCTTATTTCTGAGTTTCGTAAAAAGCATAGTTCAAGTATGCTCACGGTAAGCAGTAATAATCGCACAAGTATAAAAGCATATGAGTACTGCCTTCTTAAAGTTGAATTTATACTTAGGCAATATATAGTTGCTAAGATCGTCGGGTGTCCTGAAAAGTTGATAATAACCTCTGCAAGTTAAAAAAGTAATCGTGGCAAATTAATTGAGTATCTGATCCAACAAAACCTTTTTAACTTGTATGTCAAAACATCTTTATAAACCAGCAAAGTATTTATTATTATTATAATCAATCTATTAATTTCAAAAATTATTTCATTTTCAGACTTCATTATGAATCGTTAAGGGCGTGGGTCGTAAATATGAGATGATTCACTATATGGTCATTTTGGGTTCTTCGAATAATCAACTGGTAAAATACCAACTTCGAAAAAGAACAAACAATGTGCCTTAATGAAAATGGTTATAAATTCTTAGGTTTATCATTTTTGCTGTGCGTACTAAGATATTAACTTGTTTGATATAATTTTCTCGCCTTTGAAAGTTGTAGACTAAGCACAGTGTCTAATTATTGAAGTTTAAGTAAGTCAAGTTTATATATGTGCTTGATACAAATCACGGCCTCATTCTTTTTTTTTCCTCTAAAAATTTACACTGTTTTAAAACCATCCCCATTCAATAGATGTTTACTTTGCTAATGAATAATGTTATATAACTCTTAAACCTCATTGTCAACCGATAAACACGAAAATATTCAGATTATACTTTCAAAATCCTATTATCGGTTCTGTTTTTTGGGTACTCATCATTTTTCAAAGGTATGTGAGTTAATAATATCTGTGGGTATTACTATCCAAAAATAAATTGCATATTACTGCCAATAAGAAATGCATTATCTTGTTGTATTCGAAGGCCTAGTTCTTATTTAATAGGGATAGAATATATTAAGTATTAAGTGTTCTAAAATTTGTTTAACTAGACTGCAAATAAAAAAAAGAGCTTGTTCTTTAGTGAGTATGAATTGAGCCAAGATCAAATGTCAAGATCTGTGTTCTTAATTTCAAGTACTTGAACAAGAAGTGAAGAGTATTGATGTTAGTCTTGTACTCTATGGAGAGCGCATTGATTTTAGATTAGTAGGAGTCAACTAAATTACAATAGGTTACGTATTGAAATGAAGTATTCCAGGTGAATATGAATTATAATATGGGTCTGAACAGATTGGAAACCGATAGTAAGAAATCCAAGGGTACTCAGGTAGAGCATTCACAACTTCTACACGCATCAATTGTTGCAATAAGACATAATAAAAAAGAAAATAAATAAAGGAGCATTAACATTATGGAATAAGTCTGATTAAATGGGCTTTTGTAGCTGACCAGTGGACTCTAAATGAAACAAAACATTACGCTGATAGTTATCCCACATTTGAGAGAGTAACTCCACATTCATATTATCTCTGTTAATCTCCTAGTAACGATGTTAGTTATTTCTATAATTCTTTGGGCATGTTTGGTTTCCTGCCTGTAAGAACTAACCTGAAGAGTTTTGTTCACGTCTGCCATAGATTCATTAAGTTTTTCCTAGGTAGCAGTTAGAAATCAAGTAGGTAAATAAGTGTAAGGAAATTCAAACAAAAAATATATCCTCACTTACCACATTATTTATTATTCGTGCCAGAAGCGCGTTCTGAATTTGCTCATGAGGGTTCTCCATGTTGATGTTTGATTATGTTTGTTGATTAACTACTCTGGTTGAGCATCAATGGAATGTGTTTTGACTTGTATTGCCCTAACCCAATTAATAGGAAAAATCGCGTTCAAAAATTGAGTTCTTTATGTATGTATATTTTTTAAGAAATCAGAGTGGCTATAAATTGTAAAACCAAAAAAAAAAAAGATTTAAGTTGTAGAAAATTGGCCATACAGAGAATTTCATTCTAAATTCTCTTAATAATTGTTTTATCAAAGGTACAGAGTTAAAATAGCCCTCATTGGGATTTTTATTTTTCTATCATGACCTGCTTGACTAAAACGGCCACCATTTTTGATCCATGATAAACCAAAAAGCTGGAAAACGTTTGCAGTTGGAAGGCTTTTATTATTCAATGGCATATAGTGAAAGAAAAGTTACACAAAAGAAAATCTAACTCTACTGGAAGTGTTAATGGTAACGTTATTATCCCTACTAGTGATAGGAAAAGGCTTTTTTTGGAAACAGGTTGTATCATACGTTAGAGTGCACCAGGAGGTTTATCTACGGGTAGCTGCTGACTTAGTACCAAATGAGGCATGGATATTTTTCAGGTATTAAACCCAGGTTACTATTTAGATATCTACCTGTTTTTTAAATGGATTTAGTGAATTCATTTCTTTGCGCAAGGAAACAAAGACAAAGTCGAGGCAACTGTCTGCCAGTTTTTAGTAACGCTTTGATTTGAAATAGAACAGCAGGTAATTTTGTTATTCTCGAATTATTGAAATTGATAGCCAATGATTCCGAAGATGGATATTGCAAGATAATGAAGTCTAATAAAGGGTAGCAAATGAAACTCGTTAGAACATTTGAATAGATTAAAACTGACATTTCACAAAACAGATATATACTCCAATATTTGGTCATATACTCAACTACCAACTTCTGATTGTGCAGTGATGTTTATCATTTCTAATCATTCACTATTATGCGATGCAAGACATTAACTGAAAAGATTGAAATTTCAATTCTTTTTCCTTTTAAATAACAATAAAAGATTTTTCTACATATCAAGAATTTTGGTGCTTACACTGTGGCTGCTCTGAATCGTTAAACTAGCAGCCTTTTGAGCAAATTCAAGCACGCGCTCTTTTTCTTTAGGCTTATAGAGCCACGAGTTATCACGAGCTGTTTCAGATAGCAATACTCCACAGAACGTATCACCAGCACCAGTGACACTTACAATAGATTCAGGAGCAGTTGGAAAAGCTGGAAAATGTTGAACAAGAAGTCCTACTTCAGAACCAGGCCTACCAGGGAAGAAAGCTGAAACAGTATTACTCTTGGGATCAATATCGTAAGAAGTAGACACAGTTGATCCAAACACATCGAGCTGCTGCTGAATCAATTTCTGATCAGTGAGCAACTGAAATAAAACAACACCACTCGAACCATACTTTACAAAAAGATTGGGAATGTAAGGTAGCATTTGAATGGCCTTTTGGGCAGTGCCCTCAACAAGAATGTCACCAATTTCGGGAACAGAACGTGTGAAATTCTCCATACGGTTGCGGAATGAGGTGCCCAAATTCAAGACGTCAATAACAGGAAACCATCCATCAACATCAAAATACTCATTGTCTTGAAGTTTCTGATGCATGGCTGTAAGTTCGTAAGCATTAGGAGTTGAAAAATCAATAGTATTGTTAGGCACGGGTTTCAAAATTTGGCCTCGTTGTCCAAAGGGTACGGAAGCAATACGAGCAGCTTTTTCGACAGATGTGGGCTCAAATCCAACCACAGCATCAACAGACTGAGCAGCTAGCACAGTTGAAAGCATGGAGTCTGGACCAATATTACCATCGAAGAGAACACAGTTGGGTTTTGCAGCCTTGATATGTTTACCAATATGTTCTGGATTCATATTTTTTATAATATCCATATCAGCACAGGCTACAATCAAATCACCCTTCTTGTCATGCATGGCAATATACTGCGCCGTGCGTTCGGTGTCAGATACAATGATACCTCGTTGGTCCATAAGAACGGGAGATGGAACTTCGTTTTGCAGTCCATCACTGACTTCTTGAGATTCCATTTTTCCAATGGCTGAGACGAGACGAGTGGTGATTCCATGTTTGTGTCCAGCAAAAAGGCTGGCTTTTGTAATATTTAGCCCAACTCCTCCCAGAGTTCGTTTGGTAGTACCTGGATACGAGGAAGGCATCACTTTGTCTGCCGTGGTGTTAATATTGCAAGTAACATCAATCGCAAGACCACCAACCACAATACAGTCAGAGGAAGGTAGGTCTTCCTTTTTAGCAACTGGCGGCTTAGTTTCAAGTTGCATAGAAACTGTTGTACTATTGCTGGAAGTGCAAGGGATCTACAAGAAAAAACATCCAAAAAGTATAATTTAGCATTATGTTTCGGCGTACAGCAGAGTGTAAAACAAAAGAAAGAATCATATTATGAGCGACTATACCTTGAGGGCAGCTAATTCCTTAGCAATTTTAGCACCAATGGCAGCATTGTTGTGTAAGAATCCGACGTTGCACTTTAGAGACTCGCCGTTGGTGGCTTTAATTATGGCTCCAAGTAAAAATGGGGTAATTTCTTTACCACTAATTCCTAATGTATCAGCCTCTGCAAGAGCATCATCAATAATCTTGTCCATAAAGTCCTTTGAAAGTGAAATATCCGCCGGGGCAGGTACACAAAATACTGAACCGGATTTCAGGCCGAATTGGGTACTAGCGTCTAAATAAATGTTAGTAAATGAAAGAAGGCGACGGAGAAATATGCATTAATTTTGGTAGATGGTACTTGCAGATAAGTTCAGCGGCATCTTTGGGAGTTGCGAAATTGTATGGAGACTTGGGTAATGTTAACAAATGAATGGTTTTACACAATTAAATCAGGGAAGTATGAAAAACTCACAGGTACTCCAGAGTCAGGAGCAAAAAATCCGGGGATGTTGGTTCCCTTAGGTCCCATAGTAGAGACGTGCACACCGCTGGTCTCCAAGTACTCCATAGTTTTGGGGATATCGAGAATACTCTTTGGTCCTGAGCATACAACACTAACTGGAGTGCGGCCAAGTTCCGATAGATCAGCGCTGACATCGAAGTTAATCTCAGCACCTCGATGGACACCTCCAAGACCTCCAGTTGCAAAAACATCAATACCAGCTTTCTCTGCTAATATCATCGTGCCAGCAATTGTAGTTCCACCAAGAAGTTTCTTAGAAAGAACGTAGGGTATATCTCGTCTCGAAACCTTGACAGGTTTGGATTCGGGACTATTCACAGCTTCAGCCAGATATGTCAATTGATCCTTAGAAGCACCAACTACACCAATTCCTGCAAAGAAACCAATGGTAGCCGGAATGGCGCCATTTTGGCGAACAGTTTCTTCAACTGCCAATGCGAATTCCAAGTTTTCAGGGTACTTGAGGCCATGAGTAATGACTGTACTTTCCAAGGCAACTACAGGGGTATTATCGTTCAAAGCTTGCTGAACCTCTGGGGAAATCGAAAATAGGCTGCTGCTGCTGAAACATCTTTTGGTGACAGACCCAGATCTAGACAATTGCCGAATAGTTCGCAAGCAAGTAGAAAAGGTCATGATTAGGCAAAATATATGGAAAAGATGAAAATAAAATCAACTTTTATGCAAAAAAATAAGAGATAATAAATATGACCAAAGGTATTTATACTTGTGATTCACACAAATATGGGGGTATTTAGTTATTTCCAGTTGTGTGCCGTCGCTCGACTGGTAGCTCGGTCGGTACTGTTAGGCCAATATAAATTCAGGTGTAAAGAGCAAAAATGTTTGTGAGAATCGAGAGAAAAGGCCGAAGGCGAGATATGAATTGCCCTAGCCCTGTACTGAGTAGATAGTCCACATACTCTTCAAACTGTAGATTTGTTGCTTTTTAATTGTATCTAGAACCGAGAATTTCAAATTGGTTAAATTCTTCAGAATAAAGAGGTCACAAAAAAAGTCTTTTTTTCCTGTGAATCTACCTGGAACAGTGATTTACTGTATATGAATAGAGAGACATAATAATTTGTTACAGCCGCACTTCCTTACCCAATGTCACATATGTTGATACACTTGAAGCCATAAATGCATCAATGTTTATGCCCGACTTTTGGCATGATTCTGAATTTTTCAAAAGTGAAATTTGTACTCTCACACTCCCACTCGATTAACGCGTTCCAAAAAGCTTCCGTGATACTCAGCCAACCCTTCAAGAGCGAGACACTCGAAAAAATTAAAATTTCAGCTCGAGAAGAACATCACGACGAATAATCGCTATTTATTTATTTTTTTTACCCTCAATAAACTGGTGCAGTAATATATTATCTGAAACAAAAAAAAATCAAGAAAAAAATAGAGATAAAGGAAAACGAAACACATACCAAGGATCGTTAACTTTTTTTTCATTTCATCGCATATCGGCATTCATTATTATTTTTATTTTCTAAACGAGCAGTAATACGAAACAGCCTATAATAGAAACCTTTACTGCTTTCGATTCGAACTTCTGAACGTTGAGCTACAGTTCTCGATATCATTTTTATATTTATTCATTTCGAACCTTGAATTTCTGAACATTGCCCAGCTTTTTCATCACATACACAACTCCATATAACAAATGTTTTTTCTGGTATGAGTTTTTGGCTATATATGGGTTCTTTCTCTTTTTCAGGGGATGAATTGCTTTGTTCTCCAGCTTGCTAACCACATTGATCTTGTTCATTGATGTTTGTTTAGAAAGATTTGTCGCTGAAGCTTACACTGCCGCCCAAGTCGTTTGGGCCAGGCATGTCACAAATGTTGAAAACCAAATTACTACAAGATGTCGAGGGAACTTGTACAGGTCAGTTTGGATACATCATCTGTGTCATGGATGGTATGAAGATTGATATTGGAAAAGGTCGGGTTATTCCAGGAAGCGGCTCCGCAGAGTTTGAAGTCAAATATAGAGCTATTGTCTGGCGACCATTTAAAGGCGAAGTTGTTGACGGAATTGTGACAACTGTGAATAACCATGGTATCTTTGTTGATGTTGGACCCTTGCGAGTCTTCATTTCAGGACATGTAAGTGTTGTTGCACCCTCATATCGCGCTTCATAATATGCCCTTTGGTCTTTGGCTAACTTTACGATAGTTGATTCCCTCTGATATGACTTATAATCCAACAGCCAATCCACCAGCATATGTTTCAGAAGATCAGACTATAGAAAAAGGAAGCAGGCTTCGACTGAAGATTGTTGGTGTTCGAGCTGATGTTGGCCAAATGGTTGCCATGTAAGTTGAACTATCTTATTTATGCTGAAATTTAAATCACTAACATTACATATAGTGGAACTATCAAAGAGGATTTCCTGGGTGTATTATAAGATTTAATTGATTTCCTCTGTTTATTCTTTCTATGTCCCTATCTCTCTCTCTCTCTCTCTCTCTCTCTTCCTAGCATTTGTTTAGGTTAAACCCTCCAAAAAAACACAAAAACAAAGTCCCATATATGAATCAAAATTATTTTATGACCATTAGATTTCATTTAACTATCTTAGCAAATGCTGGCTCCTTATTACTCAAGAGTGAGAGCTCGTTTTGAAAATTGACCAGTCCCTCTATATTCTCTGAAGACGTAATGTTTATTTCAACAGCCGTTTGAAGAAGTGACAGTACGGACTTGGCTTTGGCTATCATTTCAGAAGAGTCATTCGGATTCAGGGTTTGATCTGTTGTATTATCAAGTGATGGATAGTCTCCAATCACCCGCTTCGATACTGTAATAAGAGCACGTAGCAAATCATATCTGTATACAATAACACGAAACCACGTTGTTTTAATGACGGCTATAGCCAAGTCACACGCAGCGAGCACCAGTTCAGGGGAAAATGTTACAAAAGGATCACAGAGTGTACCTGTAATGATTGCAATTAACGGTTTCAAATGTCTAGTTGTGTAGGTTTTGAGGTGTTCTTGGACGAGGTCCGTTGATATATTAATGAATTCAATCATTGATTTTGTGTAGGTTCGACAATGTGAAATTCCAGTTAGGATGCCATCTAGAAAATATTCCTCGTGGAGTTTGTTGGGCGCCACATTGGAGCAGTAAGTTAGAGCCATCATGGCGTTGTATGTGCTTCTTGATAATGGAATGGAAATGCTAGCAGGAGTTGAAGGAGGGAGGTAAGCAAGAGTTGGTTTCAAGGCAGACCAGAATACAGGAGCGATTCCAGTTCGTGTAAAAAAAGTGGCATCAATCGATTTGGCAAGCTTATACACCAAATCACCACCTTTGCGTTTAATGCCAGGATTATGGTCATCCACAATATTAAGCAAACATGGAACAATGAACGGCCAAGCTGCTTGTAAATCCTTTTCATTAGCACTTGAAATGTATACTTCGAGTAGACAGAGAGCAAATTGATGTTTGGTCCTCCATGAGATTTTCTTTTGAATGTTTGATTCATTTTCAGGCTGAAATGAAGACATGAAAGTTCGAGATGGTTTTGCATTGTTTTCAGCTGTGAAAAGTTTCCGGCCTGCTGATGACACTGATGGGTGCTTGGTGTGGTTCATAAACGCCGGCTTAATGTGCTCCAAGAGAGATTGAAGTCCTTGTTGGTTATGGCAAAAAGGTTCAACAGCATCTTGAAGTGCATTTCGCAGTTTAGTGAGTTGTGGTGTTGACGGCGATATAGACCACGGATAAGATCCATCATCTATCGAATAGCACAGAAGGCCCAGCATCAACTCCATTGAATCTGATTCGAAGTTTGCAGCAACAGATTCCTGTTTTTGCAAGTATTGCAGCCAGTGAATAGACACTACCATTAAAATTGGAAGAGCACGTTGAGTGAATTCCGTTTGTGCCTTCCATCTAGCATTAAGACTTCTTGTAAATTCGTCCTCGTACCAAATATATTCTCCATTCAGAGGCAAAAGAGATTTCGCCAGGATTTGTGTGATTTGATTTCGGTTAATAGAAGTTGTATCATTATGACTAGGCATTGTTATCAACAGATCCAGTTGATTTAAACTGGCCTCTACTCTATGTATTGGGCATTTTTCAATAACAGCTTGATGGTCTGTGATTTGAGTTGCTTTTTCTTTCCATTTGTTTAGCTGATCCAGGCCCGCAATGATTTCATCAAAGGAAAGTGAGCCAGATAAGTCACTCCTAAAAAAATGAGTACAGATGTTAGAAGGTAAATGAATTAAAGTTAATTAATATGAGACTTACAGCTTTGATGTTGAAAAATTGAAGAAATAGAGCTCAGTATCATCTGTCATACTTGTTCAAGTGTGTGGTTTGGGAGTAGGTTTTTATTTCAGGTATGAGATATTCCAGGTTTCTCCCAACCTTGTGGTTCTCGTTCAACATTAGTTTTTGGGTAGGCGTAGTAATTGGGACTGATTTTGAGCTTGCAATATACATGTATATGAATAATACAAAAAAATGGAAGAAGTTAAAATACTGACAAAATTTCAATGAAGATTTATGGAATTTAGACAAATTAATAGATGAGAGATGAACCTTATTTAAAAAAAAAATAATAAAAATCATTTTAAGCGTATGTATGATATTTACGCTGCCTGTTCACCTTATCAACTCGAATTGGCAATATCCAAAGCATATCCTGGCGGGGTAGCTATTTGTAATAATGATTTCTAGGCTAATTCTTTCTACAGCAATCAAGTAAAAAGATAACCTGCCAACTTCTTCAAAAGTTTTTATTCTCTCGTCCTATTTCTCGCCGGCTTGGTTGAAGATATATCAATAGAGTCTCAAAGGTTTTTCTAAGACAGGTTAAAAGCCAAGCCGAGTTCAGGGTTCAATTGACAATAACGATAATAGTCGCGCTAGGCAGGTACAGAACAAATAGATGCTATGTAACTGGGTCAAATATTTATGAACCTGGTAGGGATCCGAGGTATAGATTAATTGAAGGAGAAGAAGAAGAAAAAAAAAAGCCTAAGGAGTAAATGGGAATAAAGAGCAATTTGCAATCATGAAGGGGTTCCGAAAGGAATGAAAATTCACTAATTATACTACTTTAATGTAAATGAAGATAAATTCTTCATATCTGTGATAAAACTTAACGATTCAAGGAGATTCTAATTTACTAAATCTTAAGAAAATAGTATTCAAATATGGACAGTAACAGTAATGGTTAAATTAATACCCATCAGATGACAATTGCAAAGTCCAAATACAAAATTTATCATGTTCTCTCTCCATTTATTGTCTTGTTAATGGTTTTAAAGTGCTATAGCAACTTCATTTATAACATTACAATAAGAACCCCAGTCTTTCTAAGCTATTTATCAACTTTTACCTTTCATGTTTTCTTTTGCTCTGTGCCTTTTAATAATTGATTCTATTATATGAGCATGCTCTTATATTTGCTAAAATTGAAATAAAGGTTTAAGACATTTAGCTCTATTTGAAATTAGAGACACCCTGAATTATAGAAATGGTGAGAACCATTTCAATGAGAAACTGAAAGAAAAAAAAAAGCCACCTAACAGACTTTTTACAGGATTTTTTAGGTGATACATAGGTATTTGTGTAATTGTTCAATAATAGGCATTATTATAATTCCATCGATATATGTAAAATGGTTATTTTACATTCTTTGTGTTACCTCTTTTCAATGATTGAAACATTCAACTACTTTTTTTATTAAAAAAAATAGGTTTCCCCTTCATTGAAAAATACATTCATCAGATCATTGGTTTGGCCAATCTGCTTTCAAAAGTTCCTGCATCTTTCTACGTGTTCTGTTTGAATTGAAGTAGAACTTGAAAATGTAATTGTAATTGAAATGGAAATTGTGGAACAAACTTGAAATACGATCCTACATTATTAGGCAGGTTTTACCATTTCATTCAATTATTATTTCATATTTTTTGGATAACTTTACTGGAAAGCACTACATATCAAACTTAAGAAATGTCTAACAGTTACATTAGGCCCATGAGTTTGTGGATCCTTGTATTAGTATAAAAGTTTTAAAAGGTCTTTGCTTTCCAATCCAAGGAGAAAGAAAAAAGTCAAATTAGTATTTGTTTTTTTTTTATTTTAGAAAAAAAAAAAAAGTCAAGACTTTCATTTGATGATGGCGTTTGTTTCCATCAGAGGGTCAAAGCCAAAATGTTAGGTGGTATTAAATTTCTAACTCGTTTGAAAAAGAGGTATATCAAAATGAGACTAAGTTTATTTCTTTGGAGATTTGACTTTTTTTTACTCAATTTGACTGGATAAAAGTTTCCAAAATTTTTAAAAGAAAAAAAAATAAATAAAAAAGATGAACCAGACTTGAAATTAAGTTTGGGATTGTATATGGTTGGCTATGAAAAATTGGAAATTTGGAAATTTGAAAATTAAAAAATTAAAAAATTAAAATAAAAAAATAAAAAAATAAAAAAGGTTTTTCATATTTTTGATAGTTTTTTTGCGTTACCCTTGATTTAACAATAATTCCATTTTTGAAAACATTTGGGATAGTGAAAATGGGAGATGGCCATAAAAAATGAAATGAAATGAAAGAAAAATTAAACAAATTTCAAAGAAATTCAAAACCAAAGGTAAGAATTCAAAAAAAAATTTATAGATATATTCAAAACCAAAGGTTAAATAGAATTCATGAAATTAGGAAGAAAATAAAAAATCTGCTGAGATATTTGTATCCTGAGACTTATAAATATGTGAATATAATAATGTACGGAAATTCAATTGTTAAATACCAAATCCATAAGATCACAGAAGACCACCAAGAATTACAGATTTAGTAGCTACCAGTCAGAGTACATGTATATAACTGAATATAACCCAACGCGAGTTTCTCAAAAATAAAGTAAAATAAATATATGATACAGTGTAAGATCAAATCCAATATCTCTTTTAAGTAGTTTGTATGAATAAATAAAATAAATAAAAATAAAATAAAAACGTTTTTGGTTGATATGAGTATCGAAAGCAAGATTGATGATTGAAGCTAAACTAGTAGGTAAAGAATATATATGAAGAGAGAAAGAAAATATATATATAAGAAAGAATAAAATTAAGCCAGGGTCATATCACAAAAGCTGAAATGTATAAATTCATCTTTATTTTATTATACGAGATTTCAGGTATTGTTTAGTACTATAATTCATTTAATTTCAACAAAGGATTTACATTCAAGACTGATTGATAACACACACAAGGGACTATGTTTTTTCATGTTTCATGTATATGCTCTAACCAAACACTATCGCTCGTATTTTTCATATCCGGTAAAGCATCTTCAATATAATGATACGTCGAAAGTTTCTCGGTTCATCGGGTTCATACTGATTCAAAAGAAAGCAGGAAAAACAAGTTTGAAAAATAAAATAAAATAAAAAACTCAATAAAAATGTCTGGGTCTCTTTATTTTTTTATTAAACTTTCAAATGGTCCGTAACACATGGAACAGTATAAAATAAAAATCAACTAGCTTGATCTGTTTTTGATCCTCTCATATAACTATAATCACAAAATATCTCCGAATATAGTGACCAAGACTTGGAAAAATATAAACAAAATGTAAAAAAAAATAAGTAAATGAATATAATAAAATATAAAATAAAATAAATGAGTAAAACCTTAATTCATGAATCATAAAAATACATGTTGATACATGAAATCATTCGACGTGAAATTGAGTTAATAGAAAATTATAAACAAATTTAGACTTTGACGTCCAGAAACCAATGATATCCTATAGAAATACATATTAAAAGAAAAGAAGGAAAAATAAAGCCAATTGAGAAAAATAAATAAAATAAATAAAATAAGTAATAATAATATTAAAGAGAAAACAAATAGAAATAAAGTCGCTTGCACTGCTTTACATTGAAAACACGTTATCCAACATTAAATTATATCCCAGGTCTAGCTCGGCCTGGTAGTCTCCAAATGAAGGGTACACTGGAGGAACGATACCAGTAGCCGCCGGCGGAGAAACTGAAATATCATTGATTGTATTTGTTCGTGGGTTCATGTTTCCGGGAATAACAGGAGCAGGATGCTGCGCATGTTCCATTACAGCTATCGAGTCCCATTGCTCATGCTGTTGGGCAGGAACAGCAAAGTGAACAGGGTGGGGTATCGGAGGATGTACTTTTTGATATGGGTAACTGAGGTTTGTATGAATCTTAGGAGATGGAGGTGTAAACAGGCCAGTAGCGACGGCAGGAGATGGAGGAGTATAGATACCAGTGGCAAGAGCTGGAGATGGAGGAGTAAAGACGCCAGGGATGGGCGCTGGAACAAAGTTATAACAGGGAGGGGGTGCTGGAACGGCATATGAATGGTCTTCTGGGTCTGGTGGTGGTGTTTGAGGAACTGTGTATTGGTATATTGGAAGTGGAGGAGAGGGCTTGGCTATAAGGTCTGGGTACATAATGGCAAGCTTCTCGAGCATTTTGTCATATGGAAGATTCAGAAATAAGTGCTGGTACACCATGTTAATAAGGTAATACTTGTCGTAGATCTGGTTCAAGAACTGAGAAATGTTTTTAGGAAGAGGTTCATTGTGACGATGAAAGAGGTCTCTGGCTAGTTGATGGAACCAGCTAATGGAAATATTGCAACCAGAATGAGGGTCACTGCTTCTTTGCAGCATTAAATAGGCTTCTTCTAAGAACGAAAGCTCAATTTCTGGGTGCTCAGAAGATCTACCTCGACATCGTCCGTCGGCTAACAGTTTCAGATGGCTAATTAGAACATTGGTACGGGTAGATCTCAAGTTGCGATCAGGGTTTGTTGAAATCTGGACATCTGTTCGGCATCTGCGTCCACGACCGCCGGCTTGTTTAATTTGCAGGCCATTGCTTCTGAGTAGCGTCGATAGTGTAGACTGTGGGAATTTGCGGCCAAAGGTGGCTTCAGCCCAGTCACGGACGATTTTGGTAGATGGTGGAACAGCCTGTGAAGCGACGAATTGGCAGATTTGAAGCCTGGTAACGTTGTCAATTCCCTGGCGTTTTTTGATGACTTTATTTGGGGCATTAGCGGGCATGATAAAAAATGATGGTGAAGATGATGATGATTATTGAATTGAAGTGCAAAAGTTAGTGAATGATGGAAAAAAGGGAATGGAAAAAAATATAAATATATATATATATATAAAAAAATTAAAGTGAGAAAATAAAGGCAATGATCGTGTTAATATAGACTTTTTGATTTTATATATATATTGAATTTTTATCACATTTTGGTATTATTATATTTGGATTTTATAATATCCTGTATAATATCTGTATTGTATCTTGTATAATATCCTGTATCGTTTTATATTTATTTTTTTTTTTAATGTTTTTTTTCTTTTACTTTATTTTCATTGATACTTGAGGGAGTAATAAGCCCGAGTCGATTATCTGAATTCAACAAGGGGAGCAAAATACAATTTCTTTTTTCTGAGTGGGTTTGGATTTCGGTAGCCAGGCCGCGTTTTTGGGAGAAAAGAGGGTGGGCAAGCTAAAAAACAAAAATAAGAAAAGAAAAAAGAAAAGAAAAAGAAAATAAAAATAAAATTAAAAGTATAAAAATAAGAAAATAAAATAAAAGAAGAAAAAAATAAAAAATAAAATAAAAAAAAATTAAAGAAAAAAAGAAGACAGAACATAAAAAAAAGAAAAGGAAACTGTCGGTGGGGGAAAGAACAGCAGGGGCTCTATAGTATAGGTCACGGGATTGGTCACAAGAAAGGTCACGGGAAAGATCACGGGACTATCACGAGACCGAAGATCTGACGAAAAATGACGCGCGCACCACCACGACGTTGATGGCCAAGGCATGACTCGATGTGATCGGACATTTGTGAAACAGGAAAGAAAAGTGAAGAGGCGGCAATTAATGACAGCTTTTCCAAGAACTGAAATTTAGTATTTTACGAGAGTCGACTCAGACGAACTGTTAGTGCTGGTGGAGATGGAGATTGAGGAGAAAACCTCTACAAAGACGAGGCGACTTGGGTATCTTTGCTCGTAGTTTTAGCCATAAAGCCATTAATACTAAGAGCCCTACAGGTTGGCTACCTCTAGCTGTGTTCTACATTCATTGTAGAACACCTTCATACAAAGAGCCCAAGCCCAAGCCCATTCTTCTCATTTCACATTGTTCATTTTGGGATTTTGCTTTTTGTGCTTTGGACTCTGCGTCTTGGGCTCTGCGTCTTGGGCTCTGCGTCTATGCCCCTTATTGAAACATCTCTACACGGTGTAGTGCATACTTTATAAAGAGAAAAAGAAACAACGAGGTTAAAAAAGAAAAGTTACAACTCATAATGAGTCTACAAAAAAAAAAACTTCTCAGAAAAAGAAAAAATCACCACCACCCATCACCATTACCACCACAAAAGCAGGCACAAAATAACAACGAGCCTGATGTCGTTGATGTAGTCGTTGTTGTTGTTGTTGTTGTTGTGGGTTATCGCTGGCATGCCATCTCCATCCACTTAATCACTGATACGCCCACCAGATGGCAAAATACGCAGTTTTGGGTCAAGGAACGTTCCTGCTTCTAGCAGTTGATTGGATAGGAAGAGGTCATGATACATGGCATTCTGCCTGACCCTCTTTTCTTCTCGGCAGTGATGGCTATCTGGTGCCTTTTAATGTGAGATTGAGTCTTGGTGATACTACACATTAGGACTATTCGTTGTTTTGGAACAAGGTTATCATGGTCTTCTCGGCGAGCCATCCACCAAAACAGCACGCAATACAGAATGAAAGCGTTAGCTGTTCCTGAGTTTTCACTGGCCACAAACAGTCGCAGACCTTTAGTGGGCTCTCAAGGGCTTTGACGGACTTTACAGTAGGATTATTGATGAAGGGATAGCAAAGGAAGAAAAAAAAACGATTCCAAGGCCAAGTTCCTTACAGGATCCACGTTGGTTGGTGGGAGTCATGCCGACGGAATCCATAACAAGGGAAACTGAGCGAAACAACAACCACCTCCACCAGCGGATAATTGGCTTTTGAGATGGGTAACATCATCTCAGTTCTACTGCTGCTACAGCTGTTACGTTGTGGCTTGGATGATGGTGGAGGTGGCTCATGTCGTTGTCTTGTTCTTCTTCTCGTTCATTATTTCTTGATTCTAATGATCAGGTTTCGACTGATTGTTTTAACTCTGTTACACAGCGACTGGCGCTAAGTGCTATTTTTGAGAGCCCAGTAAGTGGGTGGGCAAGAGTGGGCAAGTGGGTGAACGAGCGAGGCATGATACGAGATATTGAATTCTCGCTAATGTTAAACATATTGGGATTTGACGAGCGAGCTGAGCTGAGCTGAGCTGTTCGAAGTGAAAAAAGAGTGGGAGAAAAGAATAACTATTATTTATGCTTATATAATGCTTGGTAATGATTATATAATGCGGATTATGAATGTTCCCGTCTCCGTTGTTGACAAAATATATATAAATGTATATATGTGTTTGGATTAGCTGACGTACACACTTTCGTTTGATTGTTCCAAGGTTCAGAGCTAAGCTATCTTAGGCCCGCAAGGTGTCCTGGTCCACAAGATCCACAAGTAGTCCCAGTGCAAAATGGCAGGAGTTTCTATGGAAAATAATTAATACAAGAACAGGACATCGCTAATATTAACTTAGTTCTACGGGCTGTGTAGCAAACTTTCATGGAGTCTTGCTATAACTATGCTAAAACCATGTTCAAATCATCGCGATGCTACTAATTTTTCCATGGGCGTAATTTTATTTTTGATCCGGTTTTAGCTTCATTTTGATACACTTTCCGTGTTTAGGCAGCCATCTCAGCCTCAATTACAATTCGCTTAAACTTACTTGCTGCTGCCTCCCATCACAGAGGGCAAGGGCACATATGTCAAATACTTTCCACGCCCTTGCCCTAGGTTTTTATCACACCAGTCACTTCACCAGTTTGCTCCTCAGTGAGCCCTTATCGAGTGTTCCAGTATTGCTCTTGGGAACCGTTATTACTTCTCCACATACACCCATACACAATTACATATACACACCATATTTATACATTGATACATGTATTTTAGTTTAATGTTCAAGTTCTCGTCATGTCCCTGACTACTACTGAGCAGCAGCAGCAGCCCTCGCATACCACGTTGCGGCGGTCTCTAACCAGGAGCTCTAGTTTTCTAAAGTCTTGCTCCCATCGGCTTTTTAGAAATCTCTTTGTATGGCCTTCGCATACTTCATCGTCGTCGTCGTCGTCGTCGTCCTCCCTCGCATTTGAAGTTGTGGACTATGACAGTATCCTGTCCTTTATTTGTGCCTCATCAGGCCCAATCAACGTTGCTGAAATCAACTCAGGCACTTGTCCTGACAAAGTGTATAACTCGTCTTGCCTGACAGTCCGAGAGGTAGAATTTCATTTCCCTTTAAGATCATACCGAGAAAAAGAAGGAGGACAAGGAGGAGCAACAGAAAGGAAACGCGAAGAATGTTTGGTGAATTGCAAGCATCTTGATTTTGAAAAAAGAATGGGAGTTTGTGACTGTGAACCTCCACTTTCACCTCATAGTGGTTCTGAAGCTGTTGAATTAAAGTATACAGACTGCCCGATCTGCTTAGAACCTTTTAGTGATTCAGATGGGGTGAGAGTGTTGCCGTGTGGCCATGTCTACCACGACCAGTGCGTCAGGTCATGGTTGGTAACCTGCCATGCTGATTGTCCCTCTTGTAGGCAGGACTTTTTGGCCTTAGTGCCTATCAGGTGGTGATTTATGAAATTGTAATGTACTTGTATTGATGCGTTTAAAAAGGTATGAAGGTTTGTTTTAAATGTTCCGTTTTCTTTTTTGGGGTTTTTTCTCTTCTTTTATTATGGGTTATATATATTATTCGTTTATATTGAAATGTCAATCATTTTTCATGAATCTCGAGAAAGTTGTGAATTAATTCATAACGATGAAAAAAAAACAAAAAAAAAAACAAAAAAAAAACAACCTTTTGCAAAATGGTAATACAATATCAAAAGTAAAGTATGTTCCCAATATTCACACTCTCGAATATCCCAAACCAGAAGTCCTTGTTAAGCTTAAGATACACAGCATGTAAATCCCCCACTCCATACACGATTGATATTATATATGTATTTCCAAATGACCACCACCATCGTTTTTGGTTTTGTGATTACAGTTTTCTGGTTTCCTGATTGCTGATGATTGGTTGCTGCCCTTTGGTTACTGTCATTTGATTGCTGGCTCTTGGTTGCTGGCTTCATCATCATCCTAACTACGTTTATGAATTACAGTTGTGAATAATAGAAGAAACCTATAAAAACGCACTACACGCCTTTAACTGTGTTTTAGTATTATTATTTGTTCAAGATGGCTTGCTTAAGATACTCAAGATACAAAACCTTGCAGGCCCTTCGCTAGGAGTTTCTCCTCAACGTTGTTAGACTTTTTTCTCTGGAACAATTTCTTATGTATAAAAGTGCACATTCCATAATATAACTTTATTCTATCCTAGGACAAAAAGCCAAAAAGCCAATGAACCGTAGAAACATTCACCTTCACTATCATTTTTAGGTTCTATACAAATAAAATATAAAAAACTAAATTGTACAGATAGTTTTTGAACAATCAATGTTGGAAAAATAATACTTGGGAAAGTCCATCTCGTATCGCGATTGTGCATTTTAAAAATAAACCGCAAACACAAACACAAACTAATCCTCCAATGATAGTTGAGATAATCTATTTTAAAAACCACCTGTGTCAACCACAGCGTAACATTGAAATGAACTTTTCTATTTATTAATTTACTTATTTATTTTTCCCTTGATCTTTTCCTTTTTCCTTTTCTTTTTCCTTTTCTTTTTCCTTTTCTTTTTCTTTTCTAATTGCAATTGCTGGCGCGCGTTCCTGGGTTTCAGGAACATCTTCAAAACTAAAATGACACTAAACTGGTCCTAAAAATTTCATGTCACAGCGTGTCATAACGATAAGATCTACACATACGTTGTTCATTCTGGTTCCTGAATTTCATGCACCGATTCAAGTTTGTTCTAAACATGCGCAAAAACACACATGAACGCCTACAAGACTGGAATACTCGTGGTGGTTCATTGCCCAGATAAAATCAATCAATCAATAATTCAAAAGTATACAGCAGATATATATTCATGTATACAAATGTAATATATATGACTTTACATGTAATTTATGCCAATTGTTTGGTTGAGGCGGTATTCTGGACTAATTTGAGTTTTGTCACCAAAGTATATAAGACTAACTGCACCTTGGTTGAGTACTACGACTCATTTTTGGAATTTGCGAACTCTACATCGTTCCGATACATTCTACTACTGACGCTGCTGCTGCTTTTTTATTTTTCACAAGTTGATTTCAACGCCGTGAAACAAATGAAAAGAATAAAATCAATACAACGAACTCATATAAGATGTTTGACTTAGAAGATATCATCGCTGAAATTGGCTCTAGCGTAGCAAGAACTAATTGGCCCAGTACTTGAGTTTTTTATTTTTTATTTCACTTGATATTATATTGATTTTGGTTAAAAGAATAGTCATTACAACTCAAGTTGACAGTCTTTTTTTTTTTTTTTTCATCGTCTTCATTCCACTACCACAATTTTGGTACCTTCTAGTACTAGATGAAACATGGTGGTTCATGGTTTAAACAGTTCACGCGAATTGTTGATCTGTTCTAAATACATTGAACTCAATTATACACAGAAACCAAAAAAAAAAAAAAAAACAAGCACCAACTAAATAGTCAATGTAGATGGCTTGGTATCAAGTTTATTTTGTGGCCAATACTGACGAAATGAAAGCTTGATTCCAATTAAAAAACAAATGAAAGGGCGTAAGAGAGCCAAAAAAAAATAGATTTCAAGTTGTATTTTTCCCCTGCTTCTGAATCTGGTTTCTGGATCTACTTTTTGTTCTACATCTAGATGTATTAGTTTTAAAAGCCAATGACTAATCCCAAATAGGCAATTTTGATATTTAAACTTTGATTAGACATTATTATTTGTTTTCTTACTTAGATAGATTATGTCCGTTATGCCCAATATATATTAATTAGTCCTCCTTAACTGCCTCCTGAATCTGAAAACATATATATTTATTTCCCTGAATTCCAGCCTTTTTTTAATTTTTTTTTTTTAGATGATTGGTAATTAGTTTGTAAGATTTTCTTGATTGAAACAAGATGCATAGAATTACAGTATATGGAATAAAACTAATAATAAAATTCTAAGACATTTATAGATATAAACTTTTAATGCAGAAATATTGGGTTATTAAAACCATGTGAACACAAAACAGTGTAGACCAGAAGATACTTGAACGAAAATTATGGAAACATAAAATTTGGATATTTTTTTTTCTTTTTGTGTTATATTGACCCTATTCACTAATGAATTGGTGTTCTAAACTTTGTTCTTCTCATACTCTTAGGCGCATGCAAACAGATGCATATTATGAACATAATATTACATGGGGTATGGGTATTGAATTAAGGTTTCAACTTATTTGATGAAAATACTTCCAAATCCACATAGTTAATTGCAGCATACTAACAAATCTAGAAATTTGTCGCGAAACTTTTTGTTTATATATTTATATTTATATTTTAGTTCTATTTTCTAACTAGTTAGCTGTGTTTTTGTTCAACTTGCGGGTGTTGAACCCCGAACAAACCCTGTTTATTGTGTATCTCCCTTCTATTTCTGTTTAAAACCATGCAAACTCAGAAGTAGTCACCTCTATATAAATTTATATGTATATTTATATTTATATCTATAGCAACGAAGAATTATGGAGGTACTTTGACTCACATAAATCTCGGTTAAATTATCTTATTGTTGGTACCTATTGATCCACAATAAAGCGTAATTAGTTTTAACTAAGTCCATGAAATACAACAAAAAAAACACAGAGTTATTTATTTATTCATTTATTTATTTACTTGATTTATATGTATTTTCCTTTTTTACTTTACTTTATTTCAAAAACGCCATTTGCCAATCCCTGTATTATCCATTCTTTTTCATGTACTTGTGCCATATCCTGTTCCCACATTAAAATATATGGATTTCCTTCCATCTAGGTCCAATTGCATTCTTAGTTAGCCTAACTGTAACCGTCGAACTACTAACTTTAATTTGTTCCAAGCAAGCAGCAATACTTAAACTACAATCCAGAACGCCAGAATATGCTAGAAACACAGCAATCCTTTAAAACTTTCAATTCATTGGCTAAAAAGTGATGAAAAAAGGTTTACAATTTGTTTTTATTCATTATTATTTTTTTCACCTCTCCACTCGGCACTTAATCATTGTTCGATTTCACGCCGTGTACTACAAATGTAATTGGCAAATAAAAGAAATAAAATAAATCAAAATAAAACTGTAAAATTACACCCTTAGTAAAATTATGTTTTCCTCTTACCTGCTCTGTATAAATCTAGCGACACAAAACCTTAAAACCTTCTTTTCCTGGGTTGCTACCAAATATTTTTAAATATCTTATAAATATATATCTATTTATTTTCATATCAATGGTATGTATCAAACATGAAAGACTTCTTTCTATCTTGTTTAAACAACATACTATTAGTACAACAAGACCTCCACTCCCCACATCCTTGAATTAACTTAATAATACATATGGAGAGCACCACGAACATAAGTTACCTACAATTTCTACCTGCAAATTGAACTGAAACTGAGAACTAGATTTATGTCGCTCTGGTTTGCGTGCATATTACTTTGATATGTTTTGTAAATCTCAGTGTAACAGCGGGTAGTTGATCAGATTGAACCACGAGCACTAAAATTAAATATATCACAAAGAAAGTAAACTCACAAAAATCACCTGTACATGTATTTGAGTAACGCCATCCAAGAAAATGCCAATAATGACTATGTCAATAGTGGATACAAATATAAAATGATGCTGGCACTGATATTAAGATTTCAATGAGCTGAGACAAAACACCCACGCAATGCGAAATTGTAGACCTTGATGATCAGCAGCCATGCTAGTTTGGTAGTATTATTATAACATATTCTGTAACTGAACTGATACTTGGAAGTTAAATTATGGATATACTTTAAACTAATTAAGATTCGAATTTCAAACATGAACACTTAGCAGCGTCGCTGGTTGTTTTAATACCAGTCCTATTTTCAAGTTTCATTAAAAGAAAAGACTCATGAGAAGTAACAAGACTTAAATTTCTTTATCTTCTTACTTCAACTCGTATGATTCTCACCTCATGCTGAACACTTCTTGAAACGTATCCAATGCCTTTGGCCTTATCTCGCACTGACCTAAGGGTTGATTTTCAAATTCGTGTTTCTTTAATTTTTTTTATCAAATGAAGTATCTAGAATTTTAAGTAGCTTCCTAAAAGTATATGTAATCCACAAAGTGAGTATTATAATATTTGAGCACGACTGACTTATATGTTAGCAAAATATCCAATTTGTGCTAGTTTGTATTTTATAAAGAGGTCTAGACCTCTTTTCATCAATTAGTGATGTAGAAGACCAGCCATAACAAGTTTATTTCTTTTATTCACTTTATTATTTTTTTTACTGAATACACTTGAAGACAAAACGGATCTATTAATTAAATATATTATTTACCAAAAAATAGGATTCAAATGATTTGTTTTCCTTTTTTGTTTGCTTCTGTTATTTTTCTGCTTGTTTTTTTGTTGGGCGCAAGAGAACTGATCGATCTTGAGTCAGTGGGTTTACGCCCAAACGACTTTCCGTGAAATTTATGTGCGTTCAGCATCTCTAAATTGAACTTTAGAAACAAAAATACTAGAAATTACGTATTTCACTTGCTTGTGAAAATTCTCAAATAAACTCTCTTTAAAATATATATGGTTGACCTGGTTGTTATTCTAAGTATTAAAAGCAGCAGCACCACTAACTCAAGGACCCTTAAGATGGGTAAAAAATAACAAAGCAACTCATAACAAGGGTAGTAAAGTAATGCAAAATACAAACAGAGGTCTAAAAGACTATGGAAATGAATATATGTAATATTTAAAAAAAAAACTTAAACAAACTCTCCAAATTCTTGTTAGTTGAATTGAGGTTAGATCCTGACATAAATGTCAACGTAGTTAATCGAGGGCTGCAAACTGCAGAAAAAAGGTGGCAAAGTAAAAAGGTCAGTAAAGTACTCCAAATTAAAAATCACCAGGCCTTATTGAATATTCAACTTTTTAGTTCTATTTTTTTCCCAAGAAAATGTATTGAAAATAGCACACTCAGAATTATCGCTTTTTGATGAGCTTTATTTTGACTATAGACATGAAGGTTCAAAGGAATTTTTTTAGATACCTTATTGTCAGGGTCGTTGCGTTGCTGCCACAAAAGTGTTTGTGTTATACTAATTTACAGCATGGCACAAACTTAAATCGTCGTCAAAGTTTTTTGATTGGCTCCGCGGACTTCACAACAGCCCAACAGAACAACATATCCTCAATATATAATATTTCATATATTGATGAATGCTAAATAAATAAATAAAATAGTATAGTTTAATAAAAGTTAGAAATTAAAAAGAAATAAAAGATGCCAGGACTTTTTTTCCCGTTAGATTTGTGGCATTCCAGTATTTCTACTTCTTGTAATGGAGAACTGTCATACCAATTATTTACAGGGAAGCTTTGAAAGACGCCATGAAATTCTGGAAACTTGAAAGATTTATCCTATTAAATAGCTAGTTCATTTTTATCATAATTGAAACTATGAAATAATCATTATTCCAATGTGGTTCAAAGAAATAAATACTTGCCATAACCCCTAAGTTATAAGATAAAAATTTGAAATATGGCATTGGAGTAGTTATCCTAGTTTATAATTAAGACCAAAACGTTTTTAACTCCTTATGATGGTTCGCTATTAGTCTTTCAGGTACTTGCAATCATTTGACGAGTCTTTATTTCATAGCCAAGATCATTAATAGTCTTATAAACTTACATTAGGATTAAAAGAAAATTCCAGAGCCTTAATTTCAGTGTCTCTATTATCAATAACGTTTATCCTTCACTAAATAGTCGATTCGGTCAGTGCTTCTTTTTTTATTATCTCAATTAAAAGACTTTAAGTCTAAGAAAGAGAAAAGATGAACATAAAAATTTATTTCAAGAAATAAAATAAACATAAGATCTTGGAGCTTTCATTTAAAAAGTTTCATTCTTACGTAGGACTCATAGATATACTCCTAATATACAAATAGTAAAAGAAACAATAAATTCTATGTTCTATTGATATGAAATTTGTTAAAAACCTACTTAAATCTTATAAAATATATGCTTTTTTTCATTTCAATATCGAAAGTGCTAAGGATATTCCTTTTATAATATCTCGATGTCATGTCTAGTAGATGGTTCAGAGAAGGTTGGACCCAGAAACAAAAAAAATTTGCATACCAAGTCCAAGTCACATTTGAATGCTTCAATATTTTTTTCTGAATATGATTCAAAAGTTCCCCTCATTTTCATGAGTCCTCTTTCACGAGCAATGTTTTAACTCCTTGATTCTAGGAGGGGTCATGCTGCGTTTTATTTTGCACCCTGCTATGAAAATAATCCTTTAATCAATATATACTCCATATATGTAACGAATCTAAAAAACTCATTTTTCTAGATGTAATACATAGATATACTATCAATTTAAAGGTATGTTGCAATTTTCTAAAAAAAAATATGTTACAAAAGATTGTGTGTGGGTAAAATTCCAGACATACCTTTGAGTTCAAGGTAGTTAACAGAGGCAGCATGAAGAGAATTTGCTACGACGTTGTCAGCCTCATCATCAAATTTTAATATCCATGAGATAAGAAATTACCAAGTTTTTCTTAATTTACTTTTAGAACGTATATTTTTGACTGTTCAATCCAATCTAATAGTATATAAATGAAATAGAAATACTTGAAGAATGCTACGATCAGAATGGGTTGAATGCCATTTCACAAAGTTTTGACTTTCAGGACTTTTGAATTAGAGCTCGTATTCAGTATTTGCAACTTATTGATTCACCTGCTCTCTTGGTTTTGTTTTATACCCATTATACTAGTTAACACTAACCACATTTTTTATTTCCTTGATGAAATATAATCTATTTCGTTCATCTTTCAGTTATATCAAGCCCAGTTTATTTGATGATCCAGATGTATTCGTTTCGTACCAAGATTCTATCCTCATTCGTCTCTAAGCCTTCTTGATATATAATTTTTTCCGCCTCTTCTTCTCTATTTGTATTTACTTCTCTATCATCTGTGATTAATTTCGTCAGATCGGTAAGCTAGTTGTAGATCTTTTCTCTGTCTTTCAGCTCATTCTTTAGGATATATACATAAGAGTCAAATTAAACTCTACTTTACCTAGTATATCAACAAATAAAATAAAATTAGAGTAGTTAAGCATCGAGGAACTGCTCTACATTAATATGGTTTTATCCAATCGAAGCTTTAACCAGCACGCTCATGCCGCAAAAACCAGAACATCAATTCCTTTTTTTTTTCTTCCGAGGTCAAACCAATAGAGACAATAATAAGTACTATTTAAAAAAATTCTTTCAACTCTTTCTCATAAAATAAAAACTAAATTGATATATTAAACTATTGCAAATCACCTCTTTCTAATTAGGCTTGAGGCCAAAATGACTTATTTAGCGCTATTATTCTTAAGCTGTGCAAATGCATCAGTCTCATCCAACAAACTCTTACCAAGAGGAATGAACTCAAAGTTAAGAAGCTTCCTACTCTCAGCATTGTCAAGGGTATAAGTGCCATCTTCCTTGAAAGAACCAGGAGTACCAGTTGGCAAGTGAGCAAACTCATCAGGCCTTAGCTGATGAAGAATGTCAAGATTGTTTTGATCGCTGGTATGGCCAGCTGAAGGCAAAATACGCTTGCCATCAAAGCGACTGTCAGTCAGTGCTTGAACATGTGTGCGGGCAACATCACGAACATCACCATAAACAACGCCTCTGTTGGAAATTTCCTTTGTATCCTTTGGCAATTCATATGTAGCCTTGAAAAGCGTTAATGAAGAGCCCAAGGTATCGTAGGTAATTTCATGGATAGGAGGACCATAGACCAAAGGTACAAGAATAGTACTGACACCAAACTTGGGACTCTCAGTCTTGACAAAATCCCAAACTGCCTTTTCAGCAAATGTCTTGGATGCATAGTAAGCACCAGCCCAATCCTTGTGAGCATCTTCTAAGGTAATGGGGTTCCAAGCACTCTCAGATATAACAACCTTACCATTTGCAGTAGGAGGCTGATCCACAGCAACAATAGAAGACGTGTAAACAAACTTGGTGACATTCTTGCCATACTTCTGTGCAGCCTTGAGAGCGGACAGAGTACCTTCAATGGCGGGAGTGACAATTGACTTAAAATATTCAGTACCCTGGACTATAACTGGAGAAGCTGTATGCAGAACATACTTGATATCGGGGTGCTTCTTAAAAACTTCATCAAATGCCTGCTCGTCAGTAAGATCAGCTATAATCTCATACTTGAACCCAGGAAATCGATTGATGATGAATTCAGCTTTAGAAGCAGAACGAACAGTACCAACAACGTCATATCCAAGTACAAAGAGTTGATTAACAATATGGGCAGCAATGAAACCAGTAGCACCGGTAACTAGGACTTTTTCAGCAGTTGCGAAGGCCATTGTAGATTGATTTATTATGTTAATGAAGATAGCTCGATTTGTGGTGAATGTGAGAAACTTGAGTGATTCAATTGAGTGTGTAGGAAGTGTTTGTGAATTGTTTGATGAAATTCAAATTTACAGGCATGAGCGGCCATATTTATAGAATCAACCCAGCCATCGATGGAGTTAATGAGAAGCTACTCGTGCCAAATAACTGGTCATTACAAATACGATTTGACCTTAGAAGATTAGTAACACTCTTTGTAAAAAAATGAAAGGGTAATATTCCGTTAGCCGCATTTCCACCACTAAGATTTTGACTTAATACTCGCATAGTGGTTGCTTACAAAGAAAAGGAGCTAAGAAAATTCCGCGTCATATTGGCGCAGGAAATTATTGGATTAACTTTGTAGCTAAGATTTTGGCTGTTTTTCTTTAGTGTTGGTCTCATTTTAGATACACATGGTGCCTTTCCACGCCATTTGAAATCACAGTAATCTCCGCTGCTTTTTCAACAACAGAGCTTAATTTGAAATCACAAACCGTTCAAAAGAAATCTTAGACACAACCGCATGTGGAATTTGAAATCACAAACTCCATTAAACCTGACTTCAGCCAATAGCTAGTAATGTGTTTTTAAGATCAATTGGTAATAAACCAACTAGAATTTACTTAGAAAACAGACTTTTAATTATCGCATCTGTTGCTTTATGACGGGAACTACGCCTCTTGAAATAAAATGAGATGCTTGGCTGAGATATACATTTATTTCACTAAATCCTAAAATCTGACGTCGTTCAAGGCTTTAATAATTGCATTGATTGCTTTACTCTTTGTGATTTACGTTACTAATGGCATAATATTATGGGCGAGCGAGTAATTTATTTGCTTACCCTATAATGATAGTTGACCTCTTCTGATATATGGCGATCCACAATGACGATCAATCACTATCCTGGAAAGCATACCTCCCCCATGAAAATAATAGATTTAACTACATATATTACCTGTTTAACTAATTAACTATTCTTGCGAACATCATAAATGCTCTGTAATACAAAGTTAGCCATATCAGCGCTCTCAAAATACGAAATATGACTTGCCAAAGCAGCTACCATTGTGATATCCAAGGGCCCAACCTGCAACGAATGGTCGATTTGACCTTGATGATTTAACCGTTCCAGCTTGTCATGTACCTGAGCTTGGATATCACTCGGAAGATCATCAAATGGTACTTTATTAGAAACTACCACCTCTCCTTCTGAGTCCAAAACTTTTTCCAAGTTCTGGTCGGGGTCGTTTTTTTTTTGTACTGAATTACCAGACACCAAGTCTGAAATTGCAGATGTACTATTAAATGGTAAGAACGTAGCAGCTGTGTTCCACAAACTCGTAGCCTCGGAAGCAAACTTGAGAGACATCTGTTGTAGCGCCTGAATCTGACTTGGAAACGTTCCTTGCGCAAAAGGTACCAAATTTGGAGTCAGTGATGCTGCATCCCGATGAACCAGGGGATCCACGCGGTAGGCAACAGGATCAGAAGGGTGGAATATATTATAATAGTCTTGCACTTTAGGTGCCATGCGATTTTTGCTAATGCCCGCCTGGTAATCAGGGTCCTGCCGGGATATAATGCGGTTGCCTTTGAGCAGCTGGAACATTCCCACAGGACTTCCTACACCGAAAAAGACATCCACGTCAAAATCCAACTCATATTTTGGTTTTGGGTCACTGTTGGAGTTCTTAGCACTAGAATCTTGAGCACACACAATGTCAAAGCCAATAGCTGATCCCAGTGAATGACCTATTAAACTAACCCTAGGGTTTTTTGCAAACTCTGGGTTACGCTCACAAAACTTGTTATATAATTTGTTTAGCTGCTTGGTAGTTGCGTTAATAATTTGTGAATGATACTTTGGTTGGTAATACAATAGCACATCAAGTGCTACATCAGCGATAATGTTTCTTAGAGGCAAAACACCATCTACTGTGAGATCCTCAAGGCTGACTTCCTCGTCGTCATACCATTTTTCAACATCCTTGCGTGAAATGCCAAATTGAATGTCATGCCTCCAGATGAGTGGAATTACTTGAACTCGATGATTAGTTTGAAGGTCTGCTTTGGCTTCGGCGTTAGAAAAACTATCTAGCATTTTGGACTTGGCAAGATGGCTAGTTGCTCCATGCTTTGCAATTATATAATTTTTGGATTGCTCTTGTAGATCCTCCGACTGAACGTATACCTCACTGAGAAGTTTTCGAAATACACTTATGTCTTGTGCAAAGTTGACTGACTCAATCCTCTGGCCAAGTTTTTGCCCAATTCCATGAATACAAATAACCAAATGATCGATAGGCCTGGCATTAGTAACTTTACTAGTAGCAGCAGTAAGAGATTCAGGACCCGAAATTTTACTTTCAGATTTTGTTCTATCCTTGTTTTTCATGTCTAAGGTTTGTTTATGAGCTTCTTGTAGGGTTTCCTTCTTGTTTTTAGTATCCTTATTATCTTTCTTTTTGCTGTCAAATCCACGAACAATCTTGAATCCACCAATTGATACTAGCTTTCGAATTACAGAAGCTATGTCGTTTGACACAACCCAGGCAGTTCTCTTATCGTCATCAAATGTCACATAATTGCCTGATTCCGGCTCCTCGTTACCTTCATTTTTCGAAGATTTTTTGGATTTTAATGGAACTTGAACTACCTCCTTTGAATTTACCTCGGTTTGTAAAGGATATAAAGGCTGGTCGTCCTGTTTCTCAGTCTTGCCTAGAATTGATCTCGGTGACTCCGTTTGTGCGTCTGTAGACAGACCAAAAGCCTGCTGGTATATTTTTTCAATTTCTTCTGCTAGTGGTTCGGGACAAGGCATCTGTTTTGAGCCGACCTCAGATGAAAACCAAGTCCCTCTTCGGACCTCAAATATCGGCCCATCCCAGTACACTGGCAAAAGAGTTCTGGCGTTCAGATCAACCTCAAACAAATAATCTTCGAGCACTGGTACCAGTTCTGTAACCTCTGGCTGTTCTTTCGCCTTTGCGTGCGCTTTTTCCAACCGAGCTGAGTCATGCTCGCTGAATGGCGCGAACTTCGCTGCTGGAGCACTGGGCTCCCAACCAGCAATGTTGGCTTTTTTCAACGGAGTATCAGTCGCATAGAACCAACGAACGGAATCAATGAGATTTGTATCGTTCACCGATTTTGATGATAATTTATCTTCGGCATAACACAGGTTGGGAAAACTATGGAATTTCCGCACGAATCCTGTTCTTTTCAAGGCGCATGTTGATGGAAAGTTCTGTGTAGAATTTAAGTGGTGAGTACTAATGGTGATTAGTCTCGTATAGCAACTGAATACAGAGCCACGCCCGGGCTTGCTACCTTGAGCAATCTTGGATATCAACCGCTGCAGCATTGAGTAAGTGCATGAAGTTCAGAAGTCAATTCTGTCTAAGATTCCAAAGAAATAAAATGGAGAAAGTCAAAAAATAAAATGAAGGAGAGAAATGCTGCTTTCATCCCAGTTTAACTTTAACGATTTAGCCCTAAACAAATGACAAGCACAAATAAAGTCAAATTCACATTCATATTACATATTATATACATTCAAGAGTTCGTTAGAACTCGTTATTGTGATCCTCATTTATAAATCTTTGACGCGATGTCAATGACTGAGTAAGGACCTCTCAGAAGCTTTTCAGCGATGAAGTTTTGGGCCTTGTATTGGCCTAGATGCATCAAAATGGAACCCACCAAGGCATCTATCGTCTTTGCATAGACTGTATCTGATTTGACATTCTATATCCTGTTAGTTACAGAGTTCTATTCAAATCTGACTTGAATACTTACTTCATCAGGAGATTTCCAAAAGATGTTCTTGCTGATACCAGTTTTGCGACACAACTCACTAGTAACTGGAGTTGCGCTCAACAAGCTGGAGATCTTGGCCAAAGAAACATCAAAGTTAATTCCATTCAATGCCGTAGGATTTTCTGATTTTTGTGCAGTGGCATGGGTAAAAGTCTGAAGCCGTAAAAAATGTCGCCCAATGATGGACAAATTCTCATTATATGGTTTTAGACCATGCGCAAAGCTCTTATGTGTCAAAGCTTGCAGTATCAGGTCATCAGGAAGTATGTATTTATCACCCAAAAACTCCTTAGTGCTCCTCAGGGTTTCGGCATTTCCTGGGTAAAGTGTTCCAGTGACGGAAAGGTAGTCTTCCGGGGTTTTTTTGGGACCCCGTCCAGATCTATGTAGCCCTGAGCCACTCGATTTGACATATACTAGAGATCGTTTAGATCCAGCTACTTTAGATTGCAAAATAGCTTGAGTTCCAGGTCGCACAGAACCTGCCCAGAACTGAAACTGTGATCGTGAAAACATGAGTAAAACAGGATGGTCAAAAAAACAGTAACTCAGTGATATGCAAATAAGATGACACAATTATAAACGGGAGCCCCTGTCAACTAAGCAGGATATTATATGATACTGTCGTCGCCAGTGTATGGGAGTATCAAGGTGGCTTCAGATGGATTTGGTGAAAATTTTAAGTATTGCAGTCATGTGACTGTATACCAACTACAACCCTCCATAACCAGGGTTCAAGAACTATTCCATCTCTATACAGATGTGTTTAAAAATGGCCCTCATCATTACAGATACTACTGGCAAAATGATAATAAAATTCTACATTTCCTCGAGGGTAAGCTGTGTATTTCAACCATTATCAATGCGTAGAATTTTATTGGCTTTACACTTGAATCAAGGGAATAATAACAACAAGAGAACAAAAAGGGAATCAGACGATACAAGATTCCACCGGTTTAGTGGTGCTTATATCCAATAACTTTCCGTCGGCCGATAATCTCACCCAAGGAGAAGATTCCAAGGACTTGTACGGTTCCAACAAGGAACTTAACAGAGTACTCCTTGGGGTTAGCCTGCAGAAGGTCAACGTAGTATTTTGGCTTCTTGAAAGCATCAAGACCAAGAGTCTTGAGGGTCTCCAAAACAGACTTAAATTGAGGACCAGTAGGAGGTGCGAGGCCTTCCTTGATGTAAACCTGCTTTGCAAGTTCAACAACAACCTTAGACCAGAAAATGGACTTGGAAACAAGAGCTAGGCAAATGTTAGATATCAGGAACAAAACTTTGTGATGCTGAAATTCAGCCAATGAGGAAGTCTGGTATTTCAATCACGCCGACAAATTTCAATATTTCAATAAAACCACGTTAAAACATCTCGAGGATATCTCCAAAACTTGGAATAGTAGACTGGGCATTGTTCAAAGAAGATTTCCAAGTAGTACATAATCAGGTCGCAGAGGAAGAAATAGCAATTCAAGATGAATCTTCACCACACTGAAACAAGCAAATGAGCAAATTAATTTGAGAACTTACCAGAAGCCTTGGAAGCAATTCCGGAGGCAGCAGCAGTAGCCTTAGTAGCAGTGGAGTTGTGTCGGACTCCACGCAAGGTAGCTTGTGAAGCTGAAATAATTCTAGCACGCAACATTATTGAGATGAGAATCAGTGAGAATAGGGAAATTGACCAAGCAGTGGTTCTTATATAGCAGTTAAATAAACTGTAATGAGCGTCTTTGTCGGAAGAAGAAAGACAATGCTAAGTAACTTTTGAGAACTTGCAAACAGGGTGAAGAAAGGAAAAGTGAACAAAAAAAAAATAAATTTGGGTGTTGAATTTCCATTGATTCTATTAGTTGGGCAGCCTATCAGATTTCACCATCCAAGAGTAATGGACTTCAGGGCACAACAAGCTGTGATTAAAACTGAGGAACACTAAATGGTCCAGATTTTTGAAGGGAAGACTGCAAGAAATGTTATATGGACCTCAGCAAGTCCGAAGTGCCTCAAAAACTAGGAGAGCATTGAAAATATTATCAAAAGATGAGCAGTAAAACATTTTGACATGACAAACAACCATGGCAGACAAACCAATAGACAAGTTGACAGACAGAAAGACAGCGAGGTCTCGTCATGTACACTATACCGATATGAAAGTTAAGACTCAAACTTTTCATATCTGAAAGATCAAGAGTAATTGGGTTCATAGCAACTCATGACATTAATCTTAATAGTAGAGAAGACAACAGTATTAACAAGGATATTCCATAGCTTTAATCTTAGTAATTAACATAGCATAGCATTTATAGTCATATGGAGGCTTTTCTTAGGAGAAAGGATGGCACATTGTTTTACAATATTGTGCAGCGCTCATTGCTTGGCTCGTATCTCATTCTTCCACGTCCCAACTCCCTAGAGATTGGGAGTTTTTCTTCACCGCCATTCAAAGATATCATCTTAGAGTATTTGAACAGCCATCGGAAGACACCATGACAGTATATTCTTTCTGGATTTTTGATCGGCATTGTATGAAGTAATTCCTTTACTACTATTGACATATTACTAACCTTTGATGCCCAGGCACATGTACTTACTCAAAAGATTGGCAGAGAGAACGGCAGGAACGAAGGCCAGCCTCGATTTCTCAATCTGACCAACTGGTCAAGCAAGGAGGGTTCACTGAATTTGGTCGAGCGAAACAAGGTGCCAGTAATGGAGCTTCAGATGATGATGCGAAATTGATTTTTGGCGTCGTCTTTTCGCTGAGAAACATGACTCGAAAACTCACAGAGTAGGTTTGAACCAAGGGATTCTGAGGGATGGAAGCTAACACAATTCATTAGTGAAGACTCATTTGTATCTTACAAGACTTCTAAATACCGACTACACTTTTATGAAACTCCAACTAATGTACGATTTGTTCTTATGACAGATCCTAAAATGGATAACCAACAAGTTGTCCTCAAACAAATTTACGTCTCACTCTACGTGGAATATGTTATAAAGAAGTATGAAAAAAAAAGACTGACCTGATATTCCTTATTACTTGTGAACGGTTCTAACTTATTATTATAGTCCTTTACATCCGGTTGATACCACTTCATCACCTCTTTTAAATAACGAGCTTTTTGTTCTTGGACTGGAATCATTTCTTTCCTCACTACCAGGGTTTGAATAACTCTCATGCCTTTTTGTTTTCCTGAAATATTCTTATTTATTTTTTTCAACTGGTTTGTCGATAGTCTTGCTTATATGGTAGATAATACTTGCATCATAATTTTAGTTACCGTCTTTTCTTTGAACTAGTATAAACTGGTAAGAACTGGTTTTGAATTATAATGAATCTTGGTTCTGGCCATAATGAACCTTACCCCGTTCCAAATGGCCTGAATGTATACTGGAGCTCATGAAATGAAATTCTTAGTTTTCAGACTTTATTAGCTTCTTGCAAACACCCTAAGTCTTCTTACATATGTAACACTCAGCATCTATTCTCCCCCGACATCCACAAAGCGGACTCTCCCGAACCTTTTCATATCTTCGTTTATCACATCTGAACTTTCTCCTTCACAGCTTGCTGGAGTTTTACTGGCCTCTTTGTAGTCACGTGCAAGCACTTATGTGCCCAAAATAAGTACACTCGTTTAAATGATTTTTTTTTACACCTTCTCCAAATTATTTTACAACTCTTACTCCACTTCATTCTTAGCCTAGTTTAACTATCGTCATAGCCCCTACGATCGCTTATAATTATTAAAGCTCGATTCTAGTAGTGGACTTTTGGTTGTTTGGTAAGTATAGCGACTTCAGTTGGCTTCAGCCTATGTGCCTATATTGCAAACATTAGAGCCATTTTCTTCTTCGCGCTCGTACATCTTGCTTCAAGTTATTCCATCTAACATCACATTATAGGCGTTTAAACGTTATTCCAAGTTGCCACTGCGGTTCTGTTAAGGAAATTTAAAGGATACTGGCTTAAAAACTAACAGTACACCCAACTGTCTTCATTTTCACCTTCCATCATATTTTGCAATCTCTTCGACCATCCTTTCTTCGGTTTTATGTTTCAATAATCGAAGCCATTTTAATATTATAGATCTCGATTTTTGATCTTTAAGTTCTGTATAGACCTCATTTCCCCTCTCAGTGTTTATTTCACCTTTTCTGGTACTTTATTCTAAAGTTCTGCTCTTTTTTGAGAACGGCTTACATGAAGTGATACCTCTAGTCATACTCTTGCTGCTTTCTATTCTTGATTTGAGGCGCTCCCCTGTGTATCAGATCATCTACATCCTGGCGTAAATTCGTCCACTACTTTTTTTCTTCAATATAGAGTATCATCGGAATATATGACAGAACATCAATCATCGACTTTGGCTCCATCATTAAAGACCCATAATCACGGGGACTATTCTGCGCCAACTCAAAATTTTGGGCCTTCAGGAAGTGAGTTCCTGGGTCTAGTGGGCGAGAGTTCACTTACGGATATTGCTCCTCCTCCGCTACCTTCATCTTCTCATTCCCTTCCTCCTACCAGCACCTCTCCACACGTAGAGAATCCCGACCAGTTCACACTTGGAGTACAGGGACAAGTACAACAAGATGTACAATCACCACACCTAGAAGAAAAAAACCAGAGATATTCAACATCGGCGGCATCTCGTTTCAGCATTGGACCCCAATTTCGGTCAGCGTTGAGTTATACCGAAGTCCGAGACTATGCGTACCCAGAATTTCATCCTTTGCACTACGGTGTTCCTGCTGATTCAGATGAGGGTGGCTCACAGTTTTCTGATGAAGAATATGAAGATGAAGAATATCCAGATTCTTATATGAGGGATGGAGGACCACCATGGAAGGAGGACTCGGATTTAGCCAGCCCTGTAGTTATCTCACATTCTGTGGGGGACCGAATCAGCAAAGAATATGAATTTTCAGTGGCATCTGTTGACGAAATACATGGACGAGCAGTGGCACTGTTTGATTTTATTCCTGAGAACGACAACGAAGCACCATTGAAAGAAGGTCAAATAATTTGGGTGTCGTACCGTCACGGGCAAGGCTGGCTGGTGGCTGAGGATCCTGCCACTGGGGAAACTGGACTGGTCCCAGAAGAATATGTGCAAATGATCTCGGGCCATGACTACTCAAGCTCTCAATCCTCCGCTAGTTTGGGTGATTCGGAAGATTCAGAATCAAGACCCCCACATGAACAGCCAAATGATCACAACACAAGTCCGCAAATGCGGCAGTTGTCGCCTAGTCATGCGGTCACTACCGATAACACATTGGAGACGCCAGATGTGAATAGTAATTTTACCCAACTCCCCAATAGTCAAGACGACGGGTGGGTTGACCAACAGCCAATTGAAAATCAAAAATCTCAACCCTCTCTTCCGAGCAAAATAAACTACGTGTCTCCGTCCAATCAGACTAGCGACCCACAAATTGACGATCTAACTGATTCTCTTCAAGAAACTCAGTTGAAATAATCTTACCGTAACAGCATGCCATATCCCTATTCTGTTGTAATAGGATTTTACGATTGCTCGACGACTATAAAAAAAAGGTCATTCAAAGTTGAATGAATCTGTCCAATAGATAATCATTTCGTTGTGCGAAACTACGTTTTCCCCTCTATATTACTCTTATCTTTCTCTTGTTTTAAACTTTTTCCCCAGGCCCTTTTGTTTTCTCCCCTTTTTTTTCTTTCCATTTCCCTTCGTTTTGTCTGTTTCTTGATGGATTCTTTTCCTTTCGTTTTATATTCGTTGTCGACCCTTCGTTTTATTATTATTATTATTATTGTTTCTTTATTTTATATGTACCTACTCCTGGCAACTTAAGCGCGGTTTCAGCGTTCTGTATTTCTAAGCCTTTCATTTTATATAATTTATTATTTTGTTTTTATATCCAAAATAAGGAGCCTTGATGAAGGTACACAGTGTTTTGATGAATGAAGTGTTAAATTTTTACGTTTAGTTCATAGGTAGAAGTAGCAATTTCATTCTTCTTATTAAAAATTTCTAAATGCGGAATGCTGTTTTTATTTAATGCCAGAAGTCATCTGCTCAAACGAAACTCAGTAACCAAGCACCAACATACGAAGTTTCTAATTCTAATCTTAATGAAAGAGCAAAACTTCAAGCTCGAAGTTAAAAGTCTTTGAAGAATCGATTCGTTTGGAACGGGAAATCAAAAAGGTACACATCTCGCGTATTTAATGCGACACAAACAAAACCAGAAATAAGTTGCCAAATGTAGGAACTTTATAATGCACAAAAACTGCAAGTAAAGAGTCGTCAGACTCTAAAGAATGCAATAAAATCTTCGTTTATGGGGTTTGGAGATAAACTCTGTGTTGTGAAGTGATCAAATATAATGGCGATTTAAGGCCCAAAAAGTCATTAGAAGCAAGTCTGGATGGGGGTTTATGTATGATGTAATACGGTGGACTTGAGGAGGATATATTCTTACTGGAGTTAGGTCTTTTTTTATATTTCTTATTTTCATATCTACGGTACAATAAAAATGTAAATTACAAAATAAATGCAGCTTAATACTAGTTCTCCTTTTTTAATGCTCAACATGCCATTAAATATTATGCTTGAGTTTTTTCAAATCTACATCTCGTAAATACAGTATTCTCATCCAAGTAATACACATATGTGAAAACATAAAACTTGATAATGATTGTTTCAATATGATCGCGTTTTACTGTGAAGATATGGTGCATTAGCACATCTACATGAGCGAAGATACAATATACACACTCTCTGGCACTATTTATGTTTGGGAAACGATTCTCATTTCATCGAAGTGAAGTGTAAGACACTTCAAGCTCAAGAGTGAAAAAATGCCAAGTTGAGCCAGTAATCAGATTTATGATTCCTTCGCAAGACTGCTAATGAGACTGTGCTTGAAAAACTGTTTAGATAAAGTATACCAGTTCTAAATATTCCAATCAGAATTCAAAAATGAATCGACATATATAAGAATATGTGACGTTTTTAAGATGATTTTGGGCTTAACTTTGAGATATTTTCCTAACTATTCGATACGGCATATTTCCCCATAAACTAGTATAAGGTTTCTATAATACAATTTGGGTGTAATACCGGATGATCTGAAATTGAATTACTAGATCAATGCGATTTTTTTGGCAGGTTAAAGCTAACCTATTTCTTACTATTTTTCTAAGCATAAGCGAGTATAGCTAAAAGTTACCATGATGAGAATACGCAGGGGTTGCCACTGATATCGCTTGCTGGATAAAAGTAGGGCTAACTTATCGTAAAAGTTAAACTAGTAATTAATCTACATACTGGGATATAAAAATGAATAAAACAGACCTAAAATTAGATACAAAATAAAATGTTGTATAGGAGACCTGAAATAATATCAAACCATCTGTAGAGATGTGGGCCGTATATTGGATAAGTCAGACATGAGATTTTCAATAAAAGTTGAACTATTAATTCATAAATAATCATGTTTGGTTCTTTCTGGTTCTCCTCCTCCTTTTGAAATGTCTTAGAACGATTGTTTGTACATAAAATGCTGATGACACTTGGCATGTATACTTGAGATAAATTTCATCTTTAAAATATTGGTATTCAAGTTTTTTGAAGGCCAAAACCTTTTCAAACAAAGTAGGATTTCACTTAGAATCATCAGCAGATGTGATTCCATTTCAATAATATGGAAATAATTCCATACTTCACGTTCATTATTAATGCTTGAAGAAAGATAACTACTGCTTGAACAGGTTGAAAATATACTAGTACTATCTAGTAAGGCCAAAATTCTATTTAATCTTAGCCTAATCCGAGCATTTGGAAACAGTTGGTTCCAGAACATGTATAATGAATATCATATATAGTTAACATGAAGTATCCACATAAATATAATTGTATTTCAAATTTAACTATCTCTTCATAATATTTTCATATCACAATTACATCTTATAGTCAAGTTTTCATTATTTTCTAATTCCTTTAGCTATCTTCCCCTCCTTGCACCTCCATGCATGTGTTTCCTGATTTTTCCCTACGTCGTCTCCTAAACGGCTATCACTGACTTCTCTGTTATTGAACGTTGGTGTGGTTTTAACCAATGTTTTCATTCTCTGTTTTTTGCTTGTATATAATAAAATAAGTAGACCCAAAAGGCGAATAATTGATAGTTGCTGTTCTGTCTATATAAGCTTTCACGGCAAGAGATAACGTTAATCTCTCTATATAGAAATGTATTTATAACACTTTTCGTGAAATCTAGTGAGATTCTCAATATTTCTAGATAAAACTTGTTAATTATATAACTATCAAAAAGATAAAAATAAGCAAAAAATGTTAAAGATTCAACCTAGCTGTTTAAAATTCTTGAATAAGACTATATTACAGAAAACAGATTACAGTTTTCCGAGTAGTTATTTCTGATGCAAAGCACTTAGTTTTCATTGGATTTCCATATAATTTCAATATATTTAATTACTTTCATTCACTTTGCGCCTGATCCATATTTTATATAATTTTATTTGTTCCATGGTAAGCTTGATAGTTAACCTAAACGTTAATCTCAGATAATAATATCAATAACAGTTAAAGTAACAATAGGGATAGTTCTATAATTGATGTGTAACTATTATCATTTTTTAAACATCTAAACTACTCTGTAGTAATTTAAGTGAAGTCTTGAAAATGTACGTACAAAAGTTAAATTTCATTTTTAGCGCAATGCTGTGTGTCACAAACATGTACCCAGTAACTGAGTTACAAATAACAAGGCAAAGTTGTAGTGTATAATTAAATGCTAATATTCCGAAGCATTGAAATTTATAAAGGAGATTTAATTGTTGACTTGCCTTAATTTTAAAAATTTCGGGTTCTATCGACTGTAGGAAGAAGTTAAATAAAAATAATAAATACTAACATTGAAATAATACAACATAAATTATTTATTAACTTTAACCCATATTAAAATTGAAATATGGCAGGTGGTTTTTTTTATGCCCAGAATTATAAGGTATTAACAAATAAAATGCAAAATTTGAAATTTGTTTATTACGATTTTACTATGCCATGCACCTTTGATATAAACATAATTAGAAGGGCAACTATCTTATATAAAAATAATCAGAAAGGTGCACAATGATTTTTACTGACACATATCCAAAGCTAGAATTTTTTTGTTCTATTCAATGAGGAGTGTAGATCAAGTAACGTAGATTTTAAATTTATTATCATATTAAATCAGCTGGAATGGTGGTCATAGTTGTTGTTTTACTGTATTAATTGCTTTCTTGTCAAAAATATATGGTTCCAAAATGTTAGAGAACATTAGGCTGAAATTTAAAGTAGCCTACTTTTAAGCTTAATATTGCCGATAATAATGCAAAACCAATTTATATTTAAAGAAAGTTTTCCTTTCCGCATTGAATATGGGACTTGCGCTATGATTTGCTAATAAAGATCATGTAAATTGACAGCAAACCTTCTAGCTTTAACCATATAAACAATTAGAACGATTAGTCTTAGTCAAAAAACTCAAACTGAGCTAATATCAAGTTGAAAAATAACTTTACAGCAGTTTTATTACTTGTCTCTAGTATGTCTTGGTGTCCCGAAACTGATTTTCTCAAAAATAAAAACAAAACCTGTATAAAGTTAAACTTCAATTGAACTTGTTGAACGGTTTCCTAGAAAAAAGTGATAACTTGAGTAGTTTTTTGCTATATAAAATGGAAGCAATGCATTTTTTAACTCAAAGCTAGTTAGAATTACACACTGGTAGGAATTAAATCTTTAATTTGAACTCTTTCATCAAGTTATGTTAGATTATAAAAGATAATCGAATTACACAGTTAAACTATGACATGTACTATGACATCTGAACTTGTAATGTGAAAGCTGCTTGAGAAACAAACAAATTAAGTTAGTAATATACATTTAGATAGAGTCTTACAACCTTTTTAAAATTTCTATTCACGTAAACTTGAACCAAAAATAGTTAAGAGACTAAAAAATATTATACGAGAAATTTTATAATCCTGATCCATATGCTTTCATTTTACCAATTTTATATTGAATTATCAAAAATTAGAAGATTTCAGTACACGTTGAAAGGGATACATAAATGTTAGAAGTTATGATAAAGTAGGTTGTCATACAGTTAATATCTTATTATATACATTGCCTGAGGTAGCTAGTGAACCTTAATATTGGATTTTAAAAATATTTAAGTTTTACAACAAACTCTAAAATTATAGAACAGACAGAATCGGACATAATGATTTCTTTTCTTGTTATTTAGAACACTTCAAAAGATAACTTGGAAATCACTAGAAATCAAAAGCATACACTCTTAGTTATTATATTAAAATTTATTCTTACAAAAGTGTAAACCAAAATTTGAATTACTGGGTCAAAAAAAAAAACAAATATGTGCTGTCATTGAAAATAAACATTAGATTTTGACTCTCTTCTTCAAATAACTAATTTGAACAAGAAAAGAAAACTCTAACTTAGAATATAATTAGTATAAAATCTGTCTTGTGGCTAATAACTATGAAATGAATTCACAGGTCTGTTGCAGCCATCCTCATGAGAATTGGATAAAATTGAGTACATACCTAAAACTACATGATTACTTGCCCAGCCAGTCAGCTTTATTGGTAACTTCAAAATGTTACAAAAACTGAAATAATATGGCAAATATTTAAAGATATAAAATTTTGGCAGAGGATGCTATTAATTAATTTTATTGACACTACCGTTCCTTTCATATTACTAAAATGTAAGGAAAATAAGCAGCACAATAATTTAAAATCATTCAAATTAGGGATGAAACAGAGAAGTTTCCAGTTCTTGAACTCTATCAGGATATGATTTAGTATGGGAAAGTTGAAAAATATCCTTATGCAACATTGGCTAGTGTGGAATGAAGCTTCAAGCTTTGCTTATTCTTAACTTGCAAAATAAGCAGTTTAGCGCTAGTAGAGTTAAGTAAACAGAAATTACAAATTATATATGGTAAGGAAAAACGTTTGCTGCACTATGCTCTGAGTAAATGATTCAGCTTGAAACAAACATTTGCAAAGCACAGTTGACAAAAGTTAATAAGAAGTGGGAATTGCTATTTTGAATAAGCAAAAAAACTTGATATTCTAGGTTAAACTGGAAATTTAACTTCAAGTTCAGCATCTCAACCCGGCGGTTGGCGTTGCGTGATACATGCCTTATATTAAAATCCTCACACTCAGGTAACATAGGACTAATAATTGATTTCCAGAGTCTACCAACCACCAACGAAACTCAAGTTTGTGCCTGGCTGGGTCTTCTTTTCTGGAATAATTTCTCCAGTATTTTATCCATTTGTAAAAAACAAAGAGAAGTAATTTCTACTTTTTCTTCTAGTACATTCTTTAAATTCATTCAGTGTCTCTCGTATTTCGATCGCAAAATTCTAGATATCTTTGGAATCACTTCAATTATTTTCTAGATTAAACTACAAAACTCTGGTTTAAAATTAGTTAAAAACGACAATAATTTCCTTGGTGGCGATTTCATTAATATTAAAATTTGGAGATAAATAAATTTATATTTCAGTGGTGGTAGTGTTGGTTGGGAGTTGTGATTATTCATTATTAATATCAGTTTTTTTTCTCAAGAATAAAAATTCATCTTTGATTTCAATTCCTTTTCTCTTCATAACTCATCTATACAGGATCCAGTAATATCAAGTCTTCCATATATTCACTCTCATTACATTTTGAATAAGGGATTTCCAAGAGTAATATTAAAACGCTCACGGTTGTTTTATATCTTTAGTAAGGTATCAAATCATTGCATCATGTTTAAAAAGAGAAAAATTACGGCACATACTCAAAGACCGACGAAGCTTACAGAAAAGAAGAATGAATTAGATGCAGAGACTGAGAAAGAACATGCTTCTGGTATTGCACAGACTTCAGTTGTCAAGAAAGCCCCAGTGACCAAATTAGACAGCAAATTACCCCAACCATCTGAAAGTTCAGTGTCTGAAAATCCTACTACTCCTGTACTTAAAAGACGATCCAGTGATAGCAATGATGAAAAACCCAAAGATATAGAACAAAAGAGTTCTCTCGGAGTTTTTAATGGTAAGCTAAATGTTGCCAACTTCATTGGTATGCCTCAAGACCGTACTTCTACAAACAAGTTTGGTCCTCCGAAAGCAGCATCTGCACATATCCGCAGCACGACTATGACGGACTACGCTCCGGATGTGTGCAAAGACTATAAGCTGACTGGCTTTTGCGGTTATGGTGACTCTTGCAAGTTTTTGCACATCCGCGAAGACTATGCAGCTGGCTGGAAGATTGACAAGGAATGGGAAATAAAGAACTCAGGAAATGCAACAACAGAAAAGGAACAAGTGGAGGAAGCCAAGATAAAAGAAAAGGAAGCTGAAAAGATACCGACTGAGTGCCCTATATGTAACAAACCTTATAAGTCACCAGTAGTAACCTCTTGCAACCATTTCTTTTGCGAGTCTTGCTTTCTCCATGAGTTTAGAACAACTGGCTCATGCTTTGTATGCCAGACGAAGACCTCAGGAACTGTAAAGCCTGCTGGAAAGTTACTGAGAGAGAAGTTGAAAGCCCAAAACAGTTAGGTGTGAACCAATATTTATTATCATTAACCTTGTTCATTTATTTATTTATTTATTTATTATACACGTATTTTTTTGTTTGAAAAATGCTATAATTACTAGATATTTTAATGTTATTATTTTTGTTATTTCTTTCATCAATTATTTATTTCTGTTCAACTTGATAGTATGATTTTATCTCTTTTGAAAGCACAATATTGGTACTTGAATTGGTTTTTTGCTAAGATAAATATCCCGTTACAATAATTAAAGACAAACAAATTCCATTTAATCCCTTATAACTTACGCACTAAAGCTGTTTTGTCATAAATTTACGTAACAAGACCTGACTGTTCATATCATGTCCCTATGATTTTAATGTCAGTGGATTTGTCTAAATTCTAATATAATGTGATAAATTTAATAAAATGTAATAAAATTTAATAACTTGTGATAAATTTTGATAGAATAAAAGGGAAATAAAAATTAATTTTTTGTTTAATTTATTTGCATTTCATAAAATCTCAAAACGATTTCTTGAGTTTGTGTTTATTTTTCTGGTATCGATCGCTGTACTTTGCTTTTTTTTTTTTCTTTTTTTTTTTTTCTTCTTTTGCTTTATTTTTCTCTTTCCCTCTTCATTTTTCTTCTTCCTCTTCACTTGAACACACAACATCAACATATTTCTTTGATTTTGCCTTCATTTACTTCGTGTTTTTTTTCCAGCTACATATATTTAATCAGCTCAGATACATCTCACTCTTCTATATGCCTTCCAAGGGCAAAGTGCAATTGGCCACCACGGCTCCCAGAAGACGGGTTCTCCGTGCCCATTCGAAACTTTCTGTAGCTCGAACGCTACGCGTCTTTTTTGCAAACACACCAATCCCCAAGTTCAATGATCAAGTACTGGAGGCCTATGTTAAAGCTGTGGCTCCAAACTACGATTCTGAACTTGAGCCGATCCGATTCGTTCATAATCCTAACGAATTTGAACCTATAAAAGGGCTGACTTGCAACTTTCAGGATAGAAGAGATTATTCTGCAATTGTATTTCCTCCTTCTCCTTCAAGATCTGCCGATGAGGATATCTTTTCTGATTCTCCGTCCACGCCGGATATCAGTAGCAAAAGCTTCCTTGAATCAGGGATTTTAAATGAACAACACAAAGAGCAATCAACAGAACCTTTTCATTTTCCATTGCCTACTAATCTCCTGGAATCTGACCGTGATTTTCTGTTGCCTTTTAACATATATTCCCCTTCAACTACTAAAACGCCTCGATGGACAAATCTCAAAAAGAGTAAGTACTGATACAGGCGGCCCATTTTCTGTCCTCAGTAATAATACTCCATGACCTTTGCAAGCTTTAGGCGCATTGATACTAACAATTCTAGATATTTGGATTGATGTTGACGTTCCTTCTATAAAACCTCGTCCAGCGTGCACCTGCACTAAATCGTGCGGCGAAGACTGCCTTAATAGGTAGGTCATTTTTCTGATTGATTCAATTGGTTTTGCTGATTAAGAATATTAGATTTATAAAATGTGAATGTAACGAAGAGTTATGTGCACTTGGCAAGAAAAACTGTGGTAATCGGCCTTTTCATAATTTTTCACAGGAGATGCAGCATGGACTGCGGTACGCAAATGGTTTTGATGTTAAATGGGTGAGTTAGAATTTCCTTCTGAAGTAAATAGATACTAATATCTCCATAGTTCGGCTTGCGTGGCTATGGTCTTACAACGACTCGTTCGTATAGCCCAAACGAGCTTATCATTGAGTATTGTGGTGATGTGATATCTCATACCGAAATGAAACGCCGATCAGAAGCCAACAATACTAACAATACCAGTAATAAAAATAATTTTTACATCCTTAAACTTGGGACGGATTGTTTGATTGATAGTAGATTGCGAAGCACTGCTGCACGTTTTGTCAATCATTCTTGCTCTCCCAATGCAGAAATACAGAGATGGCATGTCAACGGAATACCCCATTTTGGACTCTTTGCAATGGAAAGTATTTCCACCGGTATTGAGTTGACATGTAATTATGGTGACTGGTTTTACGACACAAAGTTGCAATCATGTTATTGTGGAATGCCTAATTGTTGTGAACATTTTGGCCAGCAGACTCAGACCCTGGACGTCTCGTCATCGTATAATGGAACTGCCGCATACAATCTAGAATCAAGCAAATATCAACCCTCAACTACTAAAAATCAATTGAGAACTACTTCGGAAGATGAAACTTGTGAAAATTTGCATCCGAACACAACCAACAAATCAACCGAATTTTCCAGAATTTCTGAAGATGTTTCTCTAGAAATAGAAGATGCCAATGAACAAGAATCTGCAGAAATTATTATATCCCGACCTATTCGTCGATCTAGAGTTGTTTTGGATGATGAGGATATCGAAGAAGCTTCCTATGAGATCAAAATAGATCAGATTAAAACCCAAGCCGTGAACAATGACAGCAAAGATGAAGTTAAGAGTGATCCTGAAAACACAATTTCTAAATTACCCAAAAATAATTCACCGAACCATGTGTCAACCCCAGAAATTTCTTCTACTCCAAAACCCCGGGGGCGTCCAAAAGGGTTCAAACCCTCCAAGTCGAAAAGCTTGCAATCTTTTGTTGCTACTCCATCAAGGGTCAAGTCAAAAAGATCAGCAGAAAAACGAAAGTCAGTTTCTGGTGATGCGTCTGAAATATACTCTGGAACTAAGACTCATGGTAATAGAAAGTTAACATTTCCTATAGTTCTCAAGTTACCGCGTCGCGCAATTTCTTTTGTCCAAACCCCAGACCCCTCTATTGTGTTGCCTACCAGTAAAACTGAGGCAATGTCATCGTCCTCCACCATTCAGGAAAATTCATCTCATTTGACCCTTTTAGATCAGGAAGATATATCACGCACAGAATCAGATGAAAATACGGGTTTTATTGGGAATAATGCAGAGAAAGTTCAGATCCCAATTGAAAGGGACCAAGAGGACAAAAGCAAATCTTCAAAATCACCCCTTATGACCCCATCATCTAAACGAAAACTCAAGCCTAAAAGCTCAAAAAAGTCTATAGGATCAAAAATTGGGGCTGGCAAACTGAATAATATTGAACGGAATACAGCTGATAGCATTCAAACTACAATTTTGTCGACTAGCACTCATGCTTCAGTCAGCGAACCAAGTTTGACTAGCTCTACATCTTCAAAACCTTCTGAGCATACAGAGGGCTTTTATGAATTTCCTGTGATGGTTCCTGAACCTCGTCTTGTAAAACTGGATTCTTTTTCCGTTGCAGCTTCAGTTACCCAACAGATAGAGCAAAATAGGAAAAAGCATCCAATGAAGAGAAGCAGTTCTAATGAGAATAATGCTCTTTCAAATAGTCACTCCTACTCTGTGTTTTCTGCCAAGTACGATTCTCATAAAAATTCGTCACCTGAAGGTACTAGTGAAGCACACGTGGAGCCAGGACCGTTGGAGCCTAACAACCATTTTCCTGATGTCAATAAAACTTTTACCTACAGTAAACCACTTGATGGTACTCCAGTTTCTCCAGAAGTTCAACATGATACTGGTATGCCATATCCAGTTTCATCTCCTCGATACTTATCTATTGAAAATATTGTGTCCAGCAATATTTCGGCACCACCCCCAATACTACCTAGAAATCCATTTTCTTCTGCATCAGTTACTGGCCCTCCAGTTAAAATCGTAAATACTCTTCCTCTTGAACCACTTCCGAGCATCTCCACAGCCATGCTACAAGATAATCAACATGCGTCTCCTTCCACCCCAATTCAGTTTAGACATAACTCTGGCTCTAGTCAACCACATTTACAGCGAAGTGGCACATACGATCCTGTGAAGGATACATTGGCTGTATTATCACCCAGTTGTCCTCCAAGTAAAGGTCTTTTGATAAATCAGAGCGCTCCCTCGTCCAGTTTTGCTACTCCACTTCCCTCTATATCTTCTCGAGAGCATTTACCTTCTCTGAATGCTTCATATCCAGCATTAACATACACTCATCTTCCAAATTTTCATCACCAAAATTTGCCATTAGTAAATCCTCCGAGGCGTTCCAGTTTTGCTCCAGATTTTTTGCGACAGGCTTCTGAACCTGGTGTATATCCGCCTAAATTTGATACCCCTCATAGACAGACTTCTCCTACCCCAAATTATCATAATTCTTTTCACTCGGGTTCGATAAGCCAAGAAGCACTTTCTAATGATACTCAGTATCTTCCACATGTAGTGAATAATTCTGCCTCAACAATCAACTCTGGCTATCACCACCTCGTGCAACATGACTCTAACACAGATGATTCCAGACGGAGTCAAGTCAGTATTCAAAACCTTCTCTCATCTCCTTCACCAGACCCCTCTCAGTATAGTAAGGAAGTTGATGACAGTCAATTAAGCTCTGCTGATCGGTATTCTAATTATTCGGCTCATCAACTTTCTGCCACAACATCCAATTCACTACCTGATTCAAGTTCTATTCTTTCAAATAAGCCAAATCACTTTCACCTTAATGCCGAATCTAAACTCAGTCAGATTCTTCATCCTCCCACTCATTTAACTTCAACTCCTCATCCATCTACGCCCATTCATAATGAATCCGATACTATTTCTTCAATTGAACCACGAGGACCCCACTCTTCAGGAACACCTAATTCCTCTAAAGGATCAAAAGCGAAACCTCGAAGAGGACGACCCCCTAATTCAACAAGATTATCTTTAGTTTCGCCTCAACCTATAGCTCCTGTTGCGAGTGCCCCTTCTGTAAATGGTCTCTTAATCTCAATGCCTGCTTCGAATTCACGTTCTTCAGAACCATTTATTACTGTCGAGCCATCTTCAGCTATTGCTACACCCCCTCAACTTGGTAAAACTCGAAGGGGGCGGCCTCCAAATAGTACAGCTGCACAGCGCACTTTTTTAGCTCCTATTGCATCTCGTCCCAGCCCATTATCACCTTCGTTGCCTCATCCAACAGAGATGTTTAATTCAGAGTCAGTACAAGATCCTTCGGCTGTTACTTCAAGTAAAGGTTCATTGAAGAGAAGAAGAAGTGAATCTGAACATCTTCCATCCATCAATGCTAAACAGCCTCGAACACTTCCACCGATGTCTAGCAATGATACTTTGCCGAATACTTTGAATGCTAGAGCGGGATCAATATCTTTCGTTCTAGAAACACCAACAAGTAACGATAGGCATGATTCTGTAAGCAAGCAAGGAGTAGAGAAATGCGACCAATATTCTAATCCATTGCCTCAAATGCCACCGCAACTCAGATCATCCTCCCCATCACCTATGCTCATAAATGGCAAACCTGCTGTGGAGTTAGACTGTTCACCTTCAGCCATGTCTTCAATCGATTCTAGTTGTGATTCTTCTTATAATAGTATTCCTGCAACTGAAGGTGAATTGACTGGTGAAGATTTTCAAAGTCAACAAAAGAGAGGCCGCGGTCGCCCTCGGACTAGACCTGAGGGTTACTGGACTTATAATAATCGAAAGGCTCGAGGGGAATTTGGACCAGGACCTAGTTATGGAAATACTCGATCCTTAACTCCAGGCACTATAGGGGGACAAATCCACATTGACTAAAAAGATATTATGAACCAACTTTCGAATAATGTATCTCATCTCATGTATTTAAATGCCGTCTGTTTTTTATTACTTATTTATTATCTCTTTAAAAATTGTTTGTTTTTGCTTCTTCATTATCGTCGTTACTGAAATATATTTATATAATAACTATTGTACAAGGTAATTAGGTTTATTATCAAAGAAAAAAAAGATCTGAACTAAAGTAATCCAAATCCAACGGAATGATTTAAAGCCAATCTTAGCATTGTTTCTAATTGTTGCTGAGACGTATACTCAGGCAGTAATAATCGTGAAAAACATACAGAAGAAGATGGGAGCCTTTCGTGATCTGTACCGTTATTCTGTATAATGAACTCCATTCTCTCCATCCCTCCACTAGGAATTCTGTTTGTGCCCGTTACAAACTCAAGTAAATCAGCCAATTCCTTCTGGTTAAACTTCTCAACAATGTTCCAGAAATACTCAACGGTTGGAGATGTCTTGACATTGAGTTTCTTTTTATCTTCTACATTACTTGAATAAGTAAACCCATCATAAGTTGTGAGGGCTTTGAGCTCAAGAACATCGATGCTCTTTGTACCTTCAACAACCGTACGCAATTCCAAAGCACTGAATGATCGAAGCGCACTTAACGGTAAAAAGTGAGTAAAGCCCAGATAAAACCCGTGGAAGTTCTCAGCAACAGACGAATAAAATCTTGCCATCAAATACTCCTGAATGAATTGATCGACATTTTCAGCTGTAACTGTTGAATATATATAACTTGAACGAAGCGGATATGACTTAGTAATACCGTCATAGCTGATAAAGTTGAATTGATAAGGAATATCCCAGTCACTTAACTTGCTTGAATTTGCTCTCATAAACTTGAACGATCTCGCAATATCAGGATATATATCTTCCATATCTTCCAATTTGAAAAAGGTTTCCGAAAAAGCAGTTACCATAAGCTTCTCCTTACATGTTTTTACTGTATGTTGAATCATTCGATAAAACACACGTGGAAATTCAACACTAATTGTGCATCCATTGTAGACTGCAAGACCACAAAGCAAACCGATATACTCATAATCGATTGAAGTCTTTTTTGTTCCCGGATAAAACCAGGCATATTGAGAAATCTCATCTCTCTGGAAATATCCAGATTGGTCCTTAATTAACTGATTTCCAAGCTCATTGAAAAACTCGACTTGAACACCACCTTGATCAACAGCCAGTTCTGATTTTCCAAACTGAACTTTCAAGGGTCTGTGGATAACATCCCAGTCATATAAACTAGTTTTCAACGCTTCAACGGCATCTTCAATCATTTCATCTCGTGAAACCTTAACTGTAAATGTTTGAGATACCCTACGCAGAATACTAAAATTGGAAGTCATAACGAGAGGTGACAAAGGAAAGATCATTCTTTGCAGGTTATCAGAAAACCTCCTATTAGCTACTGCTTGCTGAATCGAAGCATTCATTCGTTTTAAACAAAGATATCGAAGAAGATCTACACGTTCTTGAAAAGGAAGTAAATGAGATCCACCCTCTGTTAAAAATAAATATCTCTGTTTGGTATCTGGATCATACATCGGTTGCAACAATAAAGCATTAAAGTAGTCTGATGCAATAGGAGGTAGCTTTGCTCTCGGAATCAAAACTAAATTCTTGAGTTCGGGGTAATCTTGCTTAACAATTCGAGAACTGCCTGTGTTTAAAAATATGTCGATGTATGGTTTAAGAGATATTGGAGCGACACTACTACCAACGGGCCATGCCTTTAGCATATTGATCCCTACCAAGCTGTGATAGAGACTTCTGCTGCGTGTTTCACGGGAGGAGGTCAGAGATGTTAGTGGCAAAGTACTGGTCATCCTTAAGTTTAGGTAAGACCATGTTGTCGCTTTGGTATTGAGGACAATTTTTCTTAAAATTTCAAGTAGAATTTCATGGATAAAAGTATCCTTGCTAAATGTATCTGAATTCAGCCCCAATGAAAAAGATAGACTATTAATGGAATTGACAAGGTAACGAGCAACATATAGTCTTTTATCAAAAGACAACGAATTGAATACATATTCGAAATTAGATAAAATATCCTCATATAGATCATAGGGTGGCGAATCACGAATGAGCTCTTCCCACTGAGAAGATGCAAAGAACTGAAATACGAACTTTATGAATTTGTTAACAAAACTAAAATCGTCTCCATTTTTACCCATTAATCTCATCTTTTCGAAGTAGGTAGATATAAATGCTCGTCCATATGCAGAAGCAGGGACTACACTTTTCACATTGGCCCACAGTATTGCTTGAGACCTCACATCATTTTGAACATCAGAATTTTTAGATTTTGGAAATTGGTTATTCGACAATATTGGGGATTTCAATGGCTCATTCTCATCAATTAATATTGCAATTGACTGAGGGATCTGATCTTGTTGAAGGATGGAGCATAGGTCGTGACCTCCTCTCAGCGAAGCCAAGTGCATTGCGAGATTTACAGCAGCATTGCTTCGAGTGCGTTTACCCCTAAATACCTTTTGAAAATTTCCCTTGCAATATGTTTTTGCACATTTAGGATCTCCACATCCCTTCAATATTTGATAAAGATAACGAGCTACATAGCAGGTCGTTCTAGTAGATGATTTAAAATAAGAAGTATGCAAATCATAGTCAGACATCCCTAAATGGTCAAAAATAATTGACTAATTAGTCACCAAATACTTATCGACCCAAGGTTATATAACTCTACAGTAGAAATCCCATGATAATCATGAAATATTCCTAAAAAATAATATTTAAAATCCAGATGAATTGGAGATTTATAAATCAGGTTAGGGTATATTTGTTGTGTATTTATCAGACCACACAAATATCTCAGTCGCAATAAAAGAGTGTTCCAGCCAATAAATTTTCATCACAGTAGGGAAAAACTCGTCAGTTGAAATTTCATTCTCCAACTGCAGTCCGTCGACTCGATCACAAATCTTGGACTATAAATTTTAAAAATGGCCCGGACTGTCATCAGAAGCGCAAAACGTGTATTGAAGGCTCGACCTCCTCCTGGTTTTGTTCCTGCAACAAGACTTACTGACACTCTTACAGCCAGCTCTGATTCAGTAAATCAAGACTCTACATCATCATCAAGCATACCAGAAAACGCCAATAAGAAATTCATCCCCAGAGGCCGAAAGTTACCTGCGGGCCCTCGAGAATCTCCCAAGCCCAACTTTGCGACACAAGTCTCTCAGAAGTTCAATACCGCTATTGAAAATGGCGACGCCCATTTCAGAGTAGGTGGAAAAGAGATTTACTTTCCCACAGCTAAAGTCGTGCTAGTCCGACCCAATGCCAAACACACTCCTTACCAAGCCAAATTTGTAGTTCCTCGATACTTTAACAAGCTGGATCTCCGTGACTATCTTTATCATGTTTACGGACTCAGAGCTCTAAATGTTACCACTCAGCTGCTTTGGGCCCGTTGGCAGCGCCAAACCCCAAGATCTCCTCGTTACAGAGAAACCCAGATCAAAAAGATGACCATTGAAATGGAGGACCCTTTTGTTTGGCCTGAAGAGCCTACACCTGAAGAGAAGCACAAGATGCTTAATCTTGAATTACACTTGGAGATGGAGAAGTTCACTAAGGATCTCCATCGATTAGGCTCTGATCAATTCAAGGCTCCCCAAGCCTTCAATGGACTTGTCGGACCTTTCCCTCCTGAACCTCAACCTTTTATTCCAAAGCACTTTAAGGCCAGTGCTTTGAAAGCGAAGACTGCCGCTGAAAAGGCTGCTGAACGTCAATCCAATGAAGAATTAGTGAAGAAGTTTCTGAGACTTTAAGATCCATTTGTTCAAATTTTCATTTTTGTGTTCAGTTCTTTTAATGTAAATAGTTTTTTTTGTCCATTCATTAGTTTTTGAAATAAGAAAAAAGTACAATAACGCACGATAGTAAATATTTAATCTATTAAGTTACTAAAATCATATTATCACATAAAACCTCTAAATGTTCCTGTGCCTGATCGAGGTTGACTAGGTTGAGTATCCTTCTTCCGAATAGTGCTTTGGACGCCACCCCGTCCACGAATTCGCACCTGTTGATCATGTTGCTGACTACCTTGGAGCTTTTTAGTGAGGTTGTTATAAGCCACACTTCCCTGTTGTTGTGCTTGTTGCTGAGCTTGCTGCTGTTGACCTTGTTGCTGAACTTGTTGCTGAACTTGTTGCTGCTGAGTCTGTTGCTGAGGTTGAGGTGAGTGATTTCTACCTGCTCCACCTCTGGCAGACTTAGTACTAGCACTTGTTGAACTCCTACCAGAATAATTCATATCAACTGTATAGACTCCTGGAGTACTATCTGGAGATATATCATAACCTAGAAGTGATTTAGGAAATGAGGTTGCAGGATTTGTTTTATTGTCTTTATTTCTCTCAACTTCTTCCGCCGTAATATATTTTCGAAATTCATCATTCAGCTGAGTATATCGCTCGGCAAGGTCTTTATGAGCGTTTGAAAGTTGAGCATACTGCTCATCAGCTTGTTTCTTAAAATCCTCGAAGCTCTGCATCAACTTGTTTGATGGATTTCTTTGCTTTTCTTGATAATCTCGTATTCTGGCCTGTAAATTTGCAATCTGACGACGGAATTGGAATTCATCACTTCTTCTGCTGTGCTCCGCAGCATCCCTCGCAGATGTGAGCTCTTTTATACGAGCTAAAAAATTAGAAACTTGATCAGCTTCTTCGGGACTCAAAAAGTTTTCAGTTTTGCTTTTCAAATGTTCTACTTTTTCCTTGCTATCATTTAAAGCTTTTTTATAGGACTCTGCCAAGGCAGAACTTGCGTTGAATTCCGCAACTTTAAACTCCATTTGTGATATTATTGCTTCCTTTTGGATTATACTTTTGTATAGCTGGTCGTTTTCTCGTTGGCAGTTCTCAAATTTTATTTCTAGCTTAGCCAATTTCCGAGAAAGTTCCTGTTGTGAGGTGCGCATGTCACGGTTTCGTTGAAGGAGGCTTGACTCATATTTCTGGCGATCATTTTGAATTGTCTTCATGCGTCGCTGTGCCTGGCTTGCCATCTGCTCAAAAGTATAGACTTTTTTCCGGAGAGCTTGATTTACCACAATCAAATCGCCCACGCTATCATTATAAATCGCGTCTTTTGCTCGCTCCTCAAGAAGTTTAGCATGCTGATACTGACTATGACGTTCAAGATACATAATAAAATCGAACTCATTTTTAACCAGCATAAGTTCACGTTGGTAAAACAAAATCGACGGATCAGTACTTCCTATAAGCTGCTGCTTTTGAATCTGCTGTTGAATCGTTTTTTCTGTTTCTTTAGTATGCCCATGCTCTCCCACTTCAATTTCTTCATTGGATGAAGATAAAGGTGAAAGGCGTAAGGGTTCAGGCTCATTGTCTGACCTCTGTTTTCCTTGCATATTCAGAGTTGAGGTAAGAGGACTGCTGACGGTTAAAGGTGTGACATATCTAGATGGTTCTACCTGTGGAATTAAAAGTGGAGATAGATTCATAGCGTCCTGTGTGGTTGCTGACGGTTTCAAAAAAGGTGAAGTGAGAGTAGAAGATCGCTTTCTGAATCGATTAAAGGGTTCTGTACTTAAATCATTCAGATTTAGGTTTTCAGGAATATTACTATCTTCTGAGACAGGTAGCCGTTTATATAAGAGATGATGTTCCTCTAGTAATTCATCTACACTCTTCAAAAGCGGCGACATGTATGTACTTGATTTAGAATTTGCAGGTGAAGTTGTGAATTTCACTGGAGCAACTGGAGAGTGTATTTTGGAGTCTGTGAGGCTGATTGGGGAGGTTTTGCTATTATTATTAGATGGCGATATGGTATTACTCAGAAAACGCTTATCAGAATCATCAATGGAAGCATTATATTCTCCCTCAAGATTTTCCAAGCTATGGGGGGCATTACCAGTATCTTCAATTGCCTTTTCGTCAGTTAACGGAGCCGAGACTTCAGTTTTTAAGCAAAATGTTGGATCGCGAATATGTAGTCCAAGACAATGCACTACTAAATCGCAACCAGACCCCATTCTATCCCAGCGAGAAAGGTCATTAAGTTCTTGATCCTTCGTGAACAGGGTCATAAAGGGATTCAATGAATAAGAAGAAAAGAGGGTTTTCATGGACACTTTAATTTGATAACTGTCCCAGTTGTCTGGTAGAGGCTCAGAATACTTCACTGAGTTAAGATACGTAGTTGGGTTGTTTGAAAACTCAAGAAAATTATATGGAAATAGACCGTATAGGACTGAGAACAGAGGAGAAATATCAGCGTGACGAATATCAGGAAGACCAAAGGCCAAATTTAGAATCTTCCATCCTGAAGAATTTGAAGTAGCTTTTGGTGAGTTTAGAATATCCGAGACGTTCTTTTCTTTAGTGTCGTTCGCATCATCTGAACTCGTTGAATATTCTGAGCTTTCTGTAAGTGGATTAGAAATTTCGGCATTTTGATCAACCACATTTACACCGTTTGGATCATAATCTGTAACGGATCTGTAAGTTCTTTTTTGCTGTGCTGATTGGAAAAGCTCGTCAGTAAGCGCTGACTCTATATCAACGAACGACTTTCGAGAATACCAACAAGCAGCACGCCCAAAAATAACAAGTAACTTTGGTAGATTCAAGTTCCTTCTCAAATGAGGTAGATACATTGAAAGAACGTTAATACACATTTGAATAGTAGTAGAAGAGTTATCATAAAGCAAACAGTTGTATAGAATATCTGGAAAAGGGGTAGTGGCAACTACAGAAAAGTCAGTCTTTTCATATTGCCCAATCAATGTTGAAGCAAGACTCAATACAACTAATCTGTTTTCTGGCTGTAATCCTTTTTTAGAGATGTTGGTAAAAAATTCATAAGGATTATTGCTTCCATACTCTGCCAGCATATCTTTGGCATTTTGCAGGATAAATCGCTTTCGTTCAGCAAGGCCTAGGCCTGTTTCCTTCAGGTCAAAATATTTTGAAATTGCTCCATGGTACAAATCTAACAGCCAGTAAAAGTAGAGTTGACTAGAAGTTTCAATAATGATTTCATCTGAAGAATTATTAGGAGCTAAAAGAGGTGCATCTTCTCCATTTTCCAGTTTTCTTTGAGGTAATGGGGATCTTCCATGGCATAACACAGAAAAGAAGAACTTTCGAGAAGCAGTTACCACATCGTTCCTATGGCCTGCTGAATTTATAGCAGGGTTAACATATGCTTTAAACCACTGTTCTAAATGGTCAGCATTTGTTAGTTTTGGTGCCATATATGACAAACACTCAAGGAAAAGAGCATCGGGAATTTTGTGATCGTTAGCAACTTGCTGAAGATGTAATAATTCATCGTGAAGTTTAACATATTCTTGAGAAGACTCAGAAGATATTAAGAACTCGTTTAGTATTTCCAAAACATTTGGAGGTAGTGTTTCCCTTTCATCTGGAGCAACGCCAGGATTGGTAAAGTAGGCCTCTACTGCCTTCGATACTGTTCGTAGAGATCTATATCAACAAAACAGATTAGAAATACTAACTCAAAAGCGACATCAAACCCAAACTAAATACTTACATGCTCATGAAGATAATATGATCAGTATGCCGCTTAGATTAATGACTCTAAAGGATAAAGACTAAAAAGCTGGGATAAATGGGAAGACCAAATTGTAAACAAGCAAACTTCAGATCGAGTTTCACAAAAAAGGAAAACAATGATTCTTCTTTAATGCTTTTATATCCTATGGGATACCTATTTGTATAGGTAAATACTGTATATACAATATCCCTTGCTCAGAGGTTCTATGATAAAGCCATGGGAAGGTGAAAAAATGATTATAAAAGCGGAAGACAAAATAAGGTTGATCCCACTCCTCTCAGCCTAGGGTAAATAACTTAATAAGCGACTTAGGGAACTAGTAGTTATCATTTGCACTTCTTTGACCAAACTGTCTACAATATTCCATGGCTTCTAAGTATAGTTATCTTGACCTTGTTAAGGCTACTGATGTGGTGCCATATTTAGGCGAATCATCATATGAAACTGTGATTGGAACTACTTATCAATTTGTAAGTCACGATGGAGTTGCCATCGGCAGAATTGTTGAAGCAGTTGCAGAAGCCTTGGAAGAAGAGCCTTGTTTTTCGGTCAACAAGGCCACCAGAACTATCAAGTTGGAAAGCTCTTCTTCATCTATTATTTCATTTGAGGGTCGCAACCAAATCTTCAAAACGCTTACGGAGAAATGGAAATCTCAACACCGGTTTAGCATTCTTGAGGGCTGGCGGAACGAGCTTTACACCGTATATAACCCATCACAGACTCCTTATTTGTTGATTGAAAGAGCTGCAGCAGCTTTATTTGGGGTGATAACTTATGGTGTCCATATCACAGGCTATGTTCCAGCGAACAAGGAATCTGGCACACCTCTGAGAATTTGGGTCCCGCGTCGATCAATTACAAAGCCTACGTTTCCTGGAATGTTGGACAATACCGTAGCGGGTGGCCTGGGGTATCCTTATGGAGTTTTTGAAACTTGTGTGAAAGAATGCTACGAAGAGGCAGGACTTTGTGAAGATTATGTTCAGAATAGGCTCAAGTCCGCTGGTGTAATTACTTACGCCTACAAGCATGTTTATGACGGTGACTCAGATGGTTTATTCCAGCCCGAAGTTGAGTACATATATGATTTGGAAATGGATGAGCACACCGTACCAACACCAACTGATAATGAAGTTGCAGAATTTCATCTTATGACAGTAGACCAGATTAAAGAAGAGTTATTCGCAGGAAAGTTTAAACCAAACACAGCGCTTGTACAAATCGATTTTTTCATTCGACATGGAATCATAACTCCAGAAAATGAGCCGAAGTACATGGAAATTCTGTCCAGGACTCATAGAAGAATGGAGTATCCTGTACGATAGATTTGGAGATGTTAATATAATAATGATATTAAATTATGTAAATTTAAATTAGTGCATTTTCTTTTTATTACTGTTGATTTACTTGGAAAAGTGGAGTTCAATGTTCATCAGTTGTCTGGCTTGTACCTGTTCCACAGACAGACCTGGCCATCCGTAGGTTAATGGGGCATAATAAATAAAGCATCCCACCAGCAGCACTAGAACTCCAGCAGCAGTCAGAGCATAAGCCCAGTTCTTAGACTTAGGCAATGATGACTTAGTCTTTTGTTCAAGATCCATTTCACCGAAAATGAAGTCAAAAAGTCCGCCAGTGAGATAAGCGGCAGCAAGATGAGCTGGAAGGTAATGATGCAAAAACTTTTGTCTGCCCATAAGGAAGAATGGGAAGTAATGCGTGGCCCATCCAATAAAAAAGAATCCAAGAGAGTTGTACAACTTATTTCTGGCCGAGTCTTCCAAAGCAAGAATGTTTCTTCTGCGACTAAGTTGATCAGCAAGTAGAATTCCTAGGTAAATCGCAATGAAAGAGATCTCAAGCCACCAGCCAACAAAGTTTCCAGTAAAGTAAATCTGTGTTCGATCCTTGTCCTTAGTCCAGAAGGAAACACCACGAACTAAAAAGGGCCAAGAAAGAGGTTGAGACGCATAAGGATGATCCTTGGTCAAGGCATTGTTTTGAGCAAACATAGAGGCCTGCAGTTCAATGTATTTTTTGAGAAAAGGAAGGGTCTTAAGCTCCTTAGAAACATGGTTTAATCGCTCAACATCAGTCAAATCAGTGATCTCATCAAAGAACCAGTTGTTAGAACCCTCGTTGACATTTTTGTTACCATTGATTTCAAATTGGCCAAATCCCCATTCTGGAAGTTTCTTATCATGAGTCCACATAGCAACACGAGTAACCACATGTGTCAGCTTGAAGACACCCATCTTAGTCTTAACTATACCATCCTTGTTGCCGACCATCTTAAGGTCGAAAAGAGTGTAGTTGTACTTTTCGCCGGCAGCCAGATCAGGAGTCACGGTAGTGAACTCCTGATTAGTAGGGAAATAAGGAGAAGCAACGTCATGAGTGAGTAAGTAGGTATCAGTAGCAACATGACGGAGACGAATAGTGCTACCTCCATAAACGGGGTTTCCTTCACGGTTATCTTCAGGAAAATCCACAGGAGGTAAAATCTGCCATTCGTTATTGGCATCGGGATGTGTGTATCCAGTAACTTGCTGTCCTTGGGAAGAAATACGGCCGTCTTCATATCGCAAAGGGTATCTAGCGTCGTGAGAATGGAGTAAAACACTTGTGTCCTTGTGCTTAAGAGTTATAGTATCGTAAAAGTTGATTTGCTTGGCCTCTTTGGCTAGAATGTTTTCACCAAGAGTTTCCTGAAATTCTGGACTCATGAAATTGTCGCCTGGGCCGGAATTGGTAAGAATAGCAAAATGAACATAAAACCAAAACAAGAAGATGAGGAAGGGAAACACAATCAGAGAAAAGCCACGAGCTAAAAAGTGCTTCAAAAATTGCTTCAAGGTGAGACCACTACGGTAATCGAGCAAGTTCCAAAGGTCGATTAGAACGGCAGCGCCAACTGTAGCAAAAGTAAAGGTACCGACATACTTTGTGCTGATTACACAAGAGAGAGCAACCCCCGTAAGCAACAGCCACTTCCACCAATTGAACGAGAAAGCGTTATTTCTCTCTTTAGAAAATCGAACATAACAGTAGAATGACAAAGCAACTGAAAAGATGAGAGTTGAGTCAAGTAAAATGAGACGGGTCTCTGCAACATGGGCGTTATCAAACAAAACAAGACATGATGCTAAAACACAAGCAGATACACTGTACCCACTCTCTTTCATAGTTGCAAAAACCAAAGGTACTGTGAGTGCACCTAGCGATGCAGACAGGCTTCGGTAGGCCACATAAGGAACCTTGTTTGTGATGTAAGACTCACCAATATTGTCAAACTTAAAGGCACCATTGTATCCTACAAGATACCCAACTAGAGCAATTAGAAGTTTAGCAAAAGGAGGATGAAGATCAAAAAAGTAGGTCCTTTGTAAGTACTAATTCGTTAGCAGAGTTTCAAGTAGTGAGCAAGTCGCAAGATCAGCACTTACATAGCTGGCAAACTTTCCAAAGTGAACTTCGTCGAATCTAAATATAGCATAGTTAGAGATCAGCATATTTGCGGCAGTTGGTAAAGGGTCTTTGCATACACGACTTCAGATGGAAAATTGATAATATAAAAGCGAGTGACAAAAGCCAATGCTGTCACAGCTATAAGTGCAAGCCTATATTTATCGTCTCTTTGTGGTCCTTTAATGTAGGTCTCAGGAATCGAGTCTTCAAATGTAGCTGACTTTTCAGATTTGGCACTAGCAAGAGCAGAAGACTTTTTCTTTGAGACCTGACGATGCCGTAATTCAGCCATTTTTGCTATCTACCTAATAGTCAATTTATGAAAAATAGTAGAAAGAAGAAAGTTGATTGAGGAAAAAAAGTAGAAATACAAGTCATAAAGATCGCTAGGAATAGTTTCGTCGATATGTCTACGTTGGGAAAATGACACGTAAATTGTTTGCAGGGTTAGGCACTGTGCCTGAAAAACTATTACCATTTTTTGACCATAGAAATTGGACCAAAAAATTGTTTTTCACGTTTTTTATTTATTAATTATACGAAGAAAGTGGAACTATGGTTGCAATTAAATTTTACTCTGTCTCTTATTGAGACTTGCAATTAAAGGACCGAAATGTTGTTTATATATTGGATGAAAGCCGTAAGTTCGAGCGTTTTCAAGGTCTTTGGCCTGTTCTTTCTTCCAATTTTCCAATGTCTCAGCCAGGAATTTTGCGATAATTTTTGCTGTCAACAGAGACTCTTCTAGGGGAAGCAGATGGGATCCATCTGTTGTGACCAAGGTCAGTGACTTGTCATTTCCATAATTTTCTTTATATTTTGACTCAAAGCATCTCCCCATCTCTCCAAGAATCATCAGCTTTGGTACTTTGATATTAGGAAGTTGGGCATAGCATTCCATAGTTCCTGTTTGGAGGAAAGGCGTTTGATCTGGTTGAAGATGATCCGGAAAAGGCGAAAAAGTGATCAGCTCTTGCGTAGATGGTGTTGATAAAGTTACCCCAATGTCATTAGGGTATTGTGTGGTCGGAAGATCACGAAAGGCGTATCTAATGTACTTTTCTCGTACGCGAGGGTCAAATCTTTGAAGCATGGGCGTTCGAAGCAGTGATTCGGATGCTATATTTCTTGACGGCCATTTATCTGTCCGCTTAAATGCAAGAATGGGTAACTGGTCATTCCTTGGAAAAGGCGCTGGGGAAATGACACCGTCAATAGCCACTACACTTGTAAACATTCTGGTATTCATGCTGGAAGCCCCAAAACTATGACAACAGATTAGAATGAAGGGCCGTGATTACAGGACTTCAGAACTTACATGGCATTTCCTCCAAAGGAATGACCCATTCCAAACATGGGGATTTGAGTCATAGGATGGTTGTTGATCTGTAGATAGTAGAAGACGGAGACAACGTCATTCCAGTAATCTTTCCATCGGACTTGCTCAAGGTTAGAATTGATATGATGGAAACACATAAAATTTAAAGGCCATACCATCATTTCCAAGCTTTTGTTCGTTTAGAGCGTACGATTTTCCCTGGTTCACGACATCAGTTGACAATATGTATTTAATCTCCACTCCATAGGAGTGCCAGAGACTATAACACAGATCATCAAAGAGGGGTTCGTATAATTCCTGAAAGGCTTCATTAGCTTTGATTACTTTAACAATCACTTGAATTCTAATAATCAAATTTATACCTTTGGAAATCCATTTGCATGGCAAAAGAAAATTGATATTTCTTGGTTATTTATAGTTGACTTGGACTGGCTGCGCTGGTAAATATTCGCTGCAATATCTAGTTTATCACTGGGAAGCCTAGTGGATAATCGCGTAGCCCGAGGAAAAGTGGCAGGAATGACCAGCTCATGTTTAGTAAAGTACTTCAATTTATCCATCTTGTGCTAACAAGAACTTCAAGGAAATTGAAGAAGTTTCTGTGGGAGACTTTTCGTTTTTGGTCAGTTCTCCCCAAGGTCTGGGGAAAACCTCGGCCCAAAAATGGTGCAGACCGAAATAAAAAAAACTCAACGCCTGGTGTTTGTCTCTTCCCAAAATTCAAATACACACTATGATTCATTTTGGTGGTACCAAATTCTCATTTTATGACAGTTAAAAGTTAGTTTTTAACATGGACACAGATCATAATCATTGCTCCGTCTAGATCTAGATTTTATCAACGTTACTATAAGATATATATACTCGGTGGAGTAGTACATCTGGAAGATCACTTGGGATCATACGATACATACAATACGGGATAAGTGAAAGCTAATGTGAATGTGAATGAGCACTTTCAAATACATCAATAGGTGAAAACAAGAACGTAGCCTAAGCAAGGAACACAAAACAGGAACTAACAACTAGGAATGCCAACACAGAAAAACTTAATCTAATTTAACTGGATTTGCAGTAGATGCATCATCATCAGAAGGAGATGCTGGGTTTTTACTCCAGCTAAACCATGAGCCTGATCGTTGTCGTGGGGAAGTCGCGATTGAATTCTTGTCCATAGATTCTCCTTCAGTATTATCAGCAATGGTAACTGATTCGTCATACTTAACAAATTCAAAGTCGGTATCAGAGTTCAGAGAGAGGGTAGAACTGTTTTGAGCTAGTGGACTACTGTTTGAAGTAGAAACGGGTTTAACTTTGTTCTCAGAACGTTCAAGTCCTGTAGTAGCGGCAGAAGATACTTCGCGTGCAGAAGATGTAGGAGATGAAGCATTGGTTGTAAACAGTTGATGATCCAGTTTCCCAAGGATAGAACCAAAGCCAGCCTTATCGGGTGATGCAAATTTGGACCCTTCGGGAGAAATCTTTGGGAGTAATAGTGTGGACTGAATAGCAGCCGCACCTGCCTTGAAAACAGAATTCCAAAGAGTCGAGCCAGTCCCGCTTCCAGACGGGTCTGCCAAAAACGGACTGCTGTTCGAAGGATGACCAACAGATGTGGCTCCAATAGTCGAGTCATCCATTGAAGCATATGTAGGCGGATACTTGAATTTGGAGAAAAAGGTATCAACATAGGAGCTGCCAGCAGCGGAAGGAGACCCAGTAAAGCTGGATGTTGCTTCTACCGGTTCAGGCACCGGGTAGGTAAATGGGTGAACCTCTGTTCCCATCATGTAATGTGATGCATACTCCTTCGAGTAATGAAGCAGACGAGCTAGATAGTCTGCACCAAGAGCTTTAATCTTCTCATGTGCAGTATACACATAACTATCAATTTGGCTTTCATGAAGCACTAAAAATGGAGCAATATGGCTTAAGTAGATTTGCGAAGCTCCCTGAGTTTGTGGTAATACCAGCCATGAAATGAATAAGAATCTAAATAGCTGGAAGAAAGGTAGAAAGCCAACCAAAAACCCAAAGAACTCTTCGAAACTGAATTGTATAGAAATAACAACCCAATACATGAGCCAGGAACGGATTAAAGTCAGATCATTCTGTTCCAAAGCACGATATGAACCAAAGACAGGAAGAGCAGTAGAGACCAGTAGACTGATGGAATTAGCAAATATCAGAGATATATAGACAAAACATATGACTCACCTGAGGAACTTGAAAAGCAGACCAAACATTAATAATGGCGGTGTAGTTACGGTAAATACAAAAAACCAATGCGGTGGTTGATAGTCAAATAGGTGGGATATAGGATAACAGTAAACAGTAAAGCTTGATACTAGCAAGAACAAATACGGGAATGGAAAGAAAAGAATAAAAGTTATGAATAAATAAGAACCCAAAAATAAAGACAATAATATTTATAGTAGATAATAAGAGAGTAATACCAAGGAAAAAATTAACAAGAAGAGAAGTATAAAGTGGCGATAGGCTTTTAAATATCCGATGGAAGTCTAGAAAATAAAAAAACATAAAAGGCAGTTTAATGTATACAAATTGTTGCTGGGAGGATAGCGGCAGCGATATTTGGGAGATATGGAGAGGGTTAGGGTATTGACTTATGGATTTAACTTCTGTCGGCTCCGCATTAGACTTCAATGGACTAAATTTAGTTAGTGACGACTCAATATTTTATTGTATTTACGGAGATATTGCTATCATAATACTACTAGATGTAATAAATATTGAATTGATAGCGATAAGTTTGGAAGTTACTAGTACACTGTTTGAACAGCTGGGCATACTGATGTGTTCTTCTCAAAAAAACACAAAAATAATCATCAATATGTAAGGCTGAAGTTGATGTCTCTCTGTGTCAGAGTGACGATATACTGTATAAATATATCTCAACATTCCAGTCGTCCAGTCAGCAATGTTACTCAGCCAGTATTAGACTTTCTTATTTAATTAACACAGTTTTTTAAGTACAAATGTGAACTAAGTCTCTTCTGAGGTCATTTACTCGACCATGTAACAGTCACTGGATCTGTTATTTCTCTACAGGCTCCATCGTAAGGCTGGTGACCCCAGACTCACCTGGATGAGAGGTCAACTGAGAGACGCACGTGTAGTGGTTAGGGTACAATTATAGGGTGAGGGTTAAACGCGAACGATTCAAAACGAACCTCAAAACATCGCGTCGATCAAAAAGAATCATTTCTTAATTAAAAAAAAATAAATGGAAATAAATTGAAGGAGAGGCCTAACTAAGAAATGGCATGGGACGATGAAGAAGATTTGAACTTGATACACCTTCCCTCTGGAACGGATGACAGGGATAATGGTTTACGAGCTAGCACAGTAACACATGAAGATTCTCGTGCCAGCCTGGCTCATGGGTTTGCAGATGATGATGATGCGGATGTCTTAGGTGTGGACGATGAAGTAGTTGTTAAGCAAAAACGTGTATTGATTAAACTGGACGAGGAAAAGATGACATCCGCTCGAGGTATCCCCTACCTGCAGAGTAAGGCCGGATCAAAGCTAATGCCACGGCTCAAGAAACAAAAAGGCCGAAGCGAATTGCAAGACTTGGGCAAGATCCTGCAGTTCTATCAATTGTGGGCTCATGGATTGTACCCACGAGCGAATTTCCAAGATTTTATTCATATGGCAAGAACAACTGGGAAAAAACCGAGAATGAAAGTGTTTCGACGACAGTGGATTGCAGATGAAAAAGGGCGTAGCCATAACGTTGGAGCTCAATTTGACAAAGATGATGAAGAAAGTAATGTCCCCTTAGGTACCTCAGAATCAATAGGTACTTCATCAGCATCAATATCAATATCAACCTCAGCATCAGCATCAGCATCAGGAGTTGCACGGAGACCGTCTGATCCTGATTCATTGTTTGTGGGTGCTAATAACCTGGATGAGGATGACTTTATGGACGATCTTGATATCGATGAGTCAAATCATCCTGTTCAAAATACCAGTCAGCATAATTCGGATTTATCTTCGGAAAATTCTACTAAAATTAGAACTGCTATTAGTCGATCTCGAAATCCTTTCCTGATGGATGATGAAGATGAAGATGAAGATTTGTACAAGATGCCTGACAGCTTTGTTCCTCGAGTCAATCCCAAAAGTGATGCGCCTAATGATGATGAATTGGAGGAACTTCTGAAATCCCAGACGTTACCTGAACCTTCTAATACTATTCCCGATGATGATGAAATGGATGAACTACTACAACTTAGCTCCCATCCAATAGAACTTCCTGATGCCATGGATGAAATTGGTCAACGGACAAATACTTACAAACCATCGGATCCTAAAAATGTTGCCAACCCTGCTGAAAATCTTGAAATTGATGATTTTGAACAGGATGCCTTTGATGCTGCCCAAGATCTTGGATTTTAACCAACATGAACCACATTTGTCTATTTATCAATTTGAACGACCTCGCTTAGCCTGTAACATACTTTTTATTATTATTTTGTTTCTAATTTTACGATGAGAATTTATCAATTATTTGCCGAGAAGATTTAATGAGTGTACTTTAAAATTATTTAGTCTCATTCACTACCTCTAAATACAGTAATATTGTTACGGTGCCAGAATTTGCTGAATAGGGGAACTATTTCCATCGAACAGTCTATTCAAATATTCAGATTAAGAAAGACATCATTTACTCGTAAATAGTTATATTAGGGGGGATTTATACTTTGTTCCATCCTAGTTGTATGGCCAATTCTGCCAAAAAAAATCATTGGCAGATTCCTTGACCGCCGTTAAAAAGCTTTACCTTTACAGTATATTAACAAAAGAATTTAGTCTAGTAATAATTTTTTGTTCAAGTTGTTAAAAGAGAAAGAAAGCTCAAAAAACCTGCAGAGCTATTTAATTCATCAAATGAGTTTGGTTTAAATAGACTTATATATTCTCAGATAGGTCGTCAATTGACAGGTTAAAATAACGGAAGCATGTAGTGAATGAACCAAAGGTCACGAGCCCCGTAGTGGTTCCAGAGTTACGAATTTGAAATCTCAATCCACAGTGTTGGAAACTATGTGCACTAGAAAAACATGATGAAATGACAAGTTAAACCTTTCTGCCCAAATGATAGTTAATCAATATTTTCATTCTACCTAGTTACTCACCTAGACCTATTTGAGACTATCGCATTAAACCAATCGATCATATCCCTAATCTTCTAAATTTTCAATTGTCCTATTGTTGTTCTATGCAAAATATAGGCATTTTGTAGAAATATACATAAATTTGATGTAAAAATGATCAATGAGATATTAAATATTTAAACGACTTCAAATAATGTTCTTCGTCGATCTTCAGGAGGCAATAAGTTAGTCAAAAATTAATATTAGACTTTGTTGATAAGTTAATGCAACCCTCAGAAATATGTATTAAATATACCTTTTCTTAAGCAACTCACTGACGGGAGAGTTATCTATTTCGTAGTAAACCTGAATTGAGAGCCAATTTATAAAACTGTAGCCAGATTTTATACTCAAAACAAAAATGGAAGTTTACAATTTATATACAAGATCTTTCCTGAAAATACATTAAGTTTAAGCCAGTCTAGGCAGAGATAACGGCATGAAACTCTCAGGGAGAATTGAATTCAAATTTGCGAAAATATGAGCAGTAAATTATAAGCAATAAAGAGTTTTGAATCTATCAGTTTACAATAAGTTAATAGGGTATTTTGAGCATTTAGACAATTTATATAAAAGTTTTTTTGTATTTTACAACAAATTTTCCCCTTTGAATTTTGAATGAAATTCTGTGATAATGAACCCTGGTAATCTGATTTTCATCCTGGAGCCGGTGGATTGCTAAAAATAAAAGGTAATAAGTTTTTAAATTATCTTTAGGTTACTGTTGATGTGTGAAGCTGGTTAGAGTAGGGGACTGACCATTCTCTGAATATGAGACTTCCTATTATTAAATTCATCGTCTTATAGTAATTTACTGAGATGGACACTTGGTAAAATCTATTTCATAGTGAAATAAACATTATTTCATCGTCTTGTAGCCATTTGCAATTATTTTTATTCAAGATAGGTAGAATTTCTTCTTCAAATTAAAGAAATAGTGATAAATTGAGTCTAAGCATAATTGAGCATCATGGAATATAAAAATGATCAAATAGAGATATGAAAATAATTTAATACAAAACTATTTAAAGATTATAAATGACTACTTTACAAAAAATATTTTTATTATTATTAATGAATTGACATCCTACCTCATATGAGCAATTAAGAATAAAAGTTTATGTGAGTCAGTTGTATGAAACTTGGTACATTATTTTAACAATACTTTTCTTTATTTTCAATGAAAAGAGGGCTATAATCAAGGCTTTTGTAACCATTCAAGTTGAGGTACATCTCATCATTTTCTTTCCCTGCCTATAATCGAGTTTTACTTATGTTTATTCCTTCCTATCTTCAGGGCAATAATCATTACTTAAACCACTACTGACTTCCTTGATACCTATTAAACTTATATATTGTCTAGCTGAAAAGCAAGTATCTTGAGAATTCAGTTTCCTACCTTGAAATATTAGATTAAATTAACTTATTTACCATATACCTTTGATATAAACCTAATTAGAAGAGACAAAATTTTATACATTTTCGTGTTACTTCAAATTTAATTATTTTTTTAATTAGATTTGTATCAATGTTAAGTGAAGTATAATATAATGCTTTAAAAATGTATGACAACTCGTGGTCATTCATTTGTGAAATATCTTGAGTTTTTCAATTAATAATTAAAAAGTTGCGAACAATTTATATTCACGTTATGCTATCTAATCGACATAACTTTTTTAACATGCTAAAATTTTGTACCAAAGATATTTACTCTTCTCGTTTTAATATGCTATTGAATAAAAGTGGTTATAAACACAACTTTTTTAGTTCAGAAGCTTTCACTTTTATTTAGGCAGCAATTAATGGACAAAAAAGGGTATACACAAAAAAGGTTAAAATCTGATCTGAACTTGTTACTGAAGAAAATTATTCAAATTTGTAATACTGTCGCATATTTCATAATAGATAGTAACATATTGCATTGCGATTTTGGCTATTATGAATAAGTACTGACACTTGAAAAGAAATATTAATGATTTTTAAAGGTGAATTATTATTTATAAATATATATTCAAGAACTCTTGTAAATAAATACATGAAAGCAATATAAAATAAAAAATATTTTTCAAGACAATTATTGAACACATAAATGGAGTAATATCCTTAAGATTCTCTAAAAAAATTTAAAAAAAATCAATTACATATAGGAGTAAATAAACTATGAAAGTAAAGATAGTGGTACAGTTGATAGATGTATAAAAGTTAAAGCTTTGGAAAGGTGAATCATAGTACAATTGAATATATACCTTTATAAGCAATGCTTAATTTGTGAAACTTGACTCAGTATTTATTTTTTTTCATGGACTTACTTGCTTGTCCTTAAAACATATGACAACAACAACAACAACAACAACACACATATATATAAATATGGAGTAGAAAAACTAATTTAAGTTATATAGTTACTGTTAATCAGTATAAAATTATACTTTTCTCTGTCTGCCTGATTTAACCTCATTCTTCAATCTTAGGTCATCCTACACGGTAAGGTACTCGTTTTCTCCTTTTTTATTTCCCTAGTAGTTATTTAACAGTTTAGTTCATTATTTTCAGATCTTTAAACTGATACTCTCTCCGTTCTTTTCTTTGTGTAATTGGACCTGGGTACATAAGGATTTTATTTTTCTCACGGTGCAAAATTAACTTAAATAATAATGGTGTTATACTAAGTTATAGGTTACAATACCTCCAGGAGATCTTGTAGTATTGACCATTGTGATGACAAAAAAATACAAGGTGGGAAAAGGATTATTGTACGAACCTACATAAAATTACAATTACTTATTTGCCCTTGGTTGAGAATCCTTAGCATTTTAGCTATTGTTGAAAATATCATGGTTTGCGTAAAATCTGACTTTTTATACAAACATCCAAGTAAGTGCATACGCTTAGATCTTTTTACATCAAATGTAACTGAAGTAAGCAAGTAAAATTGAGAAAAAGAGATCACCCTTGTGTGAACGTTAATTTCAGGCCTTATTTCGAAGATTACTGGATCCTGTGAGTTTTTTGGATATTTTTGACTTCACTGGGTAATAGGCTCAACTTTTACAACCATTTTTTCTACATACCTGTATAATTCTTTAGCATCCAAATACCCCTAGATTTTTGGAAGTCATTTTTGTTTTAATTTTAACTTTGTATATGAAAATAATTACAAGCAGAAATGTTTTAGATCAGAATTATCTCGTTCAATGTATTTTAATGTAACTAATAATTATGCTTATTTTTTCTTTCATTCTAAACAGTTTAGAAATGGAAAACCTATGTGGCATTGTTTACTTTAAATAAGTAATGTGGTATTTAAATGAAGTATATTTGAAGCGTAATTATTTACGAAGTTTTTATTTTAAATATGTGTATTATAAGACACGATATCCATGTATAGGTAAACAAAGAATGTGAATACTGTACTACTTGTCGTTTAAAAAATACTTGCCCGATCAATTATTACCTGGTTTCGTAATTTAAACAGAGGCTGTCTGTTTATCTGTTTTCGTTTTTGGATGTAAAAATAAAGCAAGAAATTTATTCCTTTTCTCAAGACCTGGGTGAATTTTTCTTATTAATATTACAATATATGAAATAATGTATTTTTCAGGAAATATCGTAAATTAACTGTTACTTTGCGGGCGTGAAACCAATAACTACAGGTTATATTTTCAAATGTGTTTTTTTGCAACTTGCTAGGTTGGGGTGTGATTTTGCGTAGATGATGGTGTAGGCGTTTGTGTTTGATGTCTACTAATGGCCTGTTGTTGTTGATCGTCCTTTTGTGTTTCACGCGACGTCTGCCATATGATTTGCTGCTGTAAATCTTCTTCTACAAGCTGACGCTGGTCTGGATAAATATCTGCTGAAATAGGATGCTGCTGCTGCTGTGCCTGCTGTGACTGCTGCTGCTGTTGGTGCTGTTGGTGCTGCTGCTCGTCAATCGACGAAGTAGTGGTGGCTGTAGATGTGGAGGATGAAAACTGACCTAAAAAACTAGGAACTCCGGTTGACGGTGTCACCTCCTGTGAGCCTTGAGGCATGAATGTATACTGAGGATTTTGGTTTATTGGAGGGTGATGCTGATTGTTCGAGTGCGATAGGTCCATGTGTTGAGTGAACTGGTCATGAACTTCTGGAGGTATATAGTAAGGCCGAGTTATCATGTCCGGCATGGTTGGGGCGTAAGTTGTTGGCATAATGGCAACTCCACCAATGCCCATATTTGTATTTTGAATATCTTCTTGAGTTCGAATACTAGGATGTTGTTGTAAAAGAAACCCAGTTTTATATTGCACAAAAGCATCCTGTTCCGATAATTGAGCAACAGAAACTGGACCTATTTGTGAAGTGGTGGTAGAATGGGGAGTCGTATATGCCTTAGGTATTTGTAAAGAAGGGTCCACGGAGAATTCCAAACCGGGAGATTTAAACAGTTGGTGTGTATTTACAGAATTTCCATCTTCATTCAAGTACTTATCCAATTCCAGCTTTGTTTGGATCAGTCTAGGTAATTGGAAAAGAGGTTTTTGCAAAATTTTCAAAAGCGCCTCAGAATATTGAAGAATTTGGCTGTGTCTTTTTGGAAGGAGGTTGCGTTGGAGCAGAATCAAAAGAAATTGTGCCGACATGTAAGGAGCATATTCTAGCCAGTAATTGGGGTAGAATTTTCCAAAGTATCGAATATATAGAGAGACAATCTTTATAGTACTTTCCACAAGAAAAACCCCAAGTTCTAATTCTTCGCTCTCAAGAATGCCTTCAATTTGAGCTAGAGGCACCAGCAATATTATTACCGAAGTGTTGTAAATAAGATTATTGAAAACAGTCACTGGGTTAAGACAGCCTTGTTGATTAGCTTGCACTTTTAGATTATCGGATGTATTGTTCCATAGGGTTGTAAGCTCACTAAGTATTACTTTGGTTTGCAGGTAATAATCCTTAGTTTTAACAACCATTTGATTAGGGTTTCCAAAAGAAAACTGGCAAGATACCAGAGAGGAATCTTTTTGCCCATAAATCCTAGTGATAATAGAATTTATTATCATTAAAAGATAAAACTTAAGCTTCAGAGATGCAGTCTCTAAAACCTGAATATCTTGTGATGAAGCTGTTTTTCCCTTTGAAAAAGAAGCCTCTTGTTCTTCTGTATCGATTTTCATATACAGCTTATTAATTTCGTTTTCAAGAAATCTGTCTCCCTTAATGGTTATAATTGGATCCCAAGGCTGGTTGTCCATGCTATCATCCAAAATACTTCCATTAATTGGAAAAGGTTCATTCGAGATACAAGGTAATCGGGAAAAATAAAGACTGAATAGTTTATCCCAGTAAAAAACTGCCCAAGCTAGCCTGCTTCTTGATTCAGCATCTTGAACTGTCAATTCTAACTCAAGATTATTTGGTATGCTGAATAAATTAGTATCTTCGGCAAGCCGGTTGGCAATGCCACTGAACATCCAGACACTGTTTCCCTCATTTCCTTGCATAGCTTGAATTGCGCTATTAATAAAAGACGCCACAGTTGCCAAAGAGGCGGGAGCTAACATTTCTTGAATTAGTAAGGTATGAGAATGTTGATCAATAATTTTTCCAAGTTCGCCAGGTTGGTCATATAATAAAGAAATGGTGGCTGAAAAAATAGTAGAGAGAAGGGCAGGGGAGTAGCAACAATTTGGATTGAAAGAGTTGGTCGAAGAATAGGAAGCCATATCGCGGAAAAAGGATGGTCTGTAGATTGTGAGATTTACAGGGTTGACCCAGGCCCAATATATGTCAAGACACTTTTTGGCAATCGATTGAGAAATATATCCAAAAGACAACTGCAGTGCATTTTGTATAGCGACATCTTCAAAGTATCTAGAAACGTGGTTGTATTGTGTTAGCGCAGCAGTCTTGTCAGTTTCAGTTACCCCATAGATCAAAACTTGGGACAAAGTGCTCATGCAATCAAATCCCTGATATTGCTCCAAATTAGATGAAATAGTTGATAAAGGTAAAGACTTCAATTTAAGCGGCGAAATATCCTTAGACTGCACAACGTCTCCGCTAGGAGACGAGCGAACTGCCAGTCTCGCTAGCTCCTTAACTTTTTTTTCTAAGTGGCGCACATATGCAATTGAAGCTGGCTTATCATAAATGCATGCAGTATCTCCAGAGCTTTTACATGAAGTACAAACAGGCTGCTGACCATTACATTTGGCCTATGAGGGTTAGCGAATTCAATGTGTGTAAACTATTTTACATACCTTTCTTTTGCGGCAGTTAGAGCAAGTGAGGCGATGATATTTTCTTGGCTTTGGGGTTTTTTCTTCCCCTGATAGACCCCGAGAGGGTCGTTGAACAGAAGAAGTTTGCTTGTTAGACATAGGATTAGTTAACCAAGAAGAATAAAAATGATGAAATAAAAAATGCCAGTTTTAAATAAAGAAAAAAGTGGAATAGAGTAAATTTGGTAACTGAATGAAACGGAGCATGGTGCAACTGAACTGCAATTATTGTGTGTTGTAGGAATAATTGAGTGGTTTATTATCTATTTACAAAATAATTAATTTATAATTCTGAAAGAGCAAAAGAATGTTGTGGAAATGTTTGAACTATTTTGGGTTGTAAATTTTAATGTGATATAGGATCATCTCTATTCAGTATAGATTTTGCAAGTTAAGTGTATGGACAGATGTAGGATGTTATATTTTCCTTGACTAAATTTTAAAAAAATAGTTGATTAAATTAAAAAAATTATATTGTAGCAAAACAAAATATTGCTAGTTTCAGAAGATGATCAAGGCCGCGACTTTCAAATTGTATTCATACTATTTAAACCACATAATATTTGATTAATACTAATTAAGTATATTAGAAAATTTTTGTGCGTTTTTTAAATGTCAAAATCATGTATCTGGTTTTGAAATCTTTTAACTATATTCATTTGTGATAAGTTTAATATACTAGTTACTATTTTCAAAAAGACTAAAAAGAAAGAGTGAGAAAAGTTTTTCAAGTTAGCATTTCGTTGGCTACAAAGATTGCAGCCAAACTTAAAACCCTTTATCCGAGACATCTCTATACATTTATTAAATTTTTTTAACAAACCTTTTTTCAAAAGTGGATAAAATAAGAGTTCATCAATATGGTGTTTGAAAGGAAAAAATATAAATTAAATCAGATGGCTCTCTCTTACCGTACCTTAAAATTGTTTTAGACCTGGGTATACAAATATTTCTTAAGAAATACGTTTACTCATTGAGGGTCTCATTCTACTTTTTGAACCAGCTCTGTTTACGGGTGTCAAGAATTGTAGTTCTTATTATTAAATGCTCTTACTTAAAAAAAGAAGAATGACTAGTCACTTTGAAAAATTCTTTTCATTAACTTGAAAACTGATTGGCATTTAATACAGTGCATTAGTAAAAATATTTGTAAGAATTATAGTGTATTTAGTGACAAATTTTCTTTTGGAAGGTCCATTATGTCCTCATACATTTTATTTTTCTGTAATGTTATAGGTTCTTCGACGTCCTCTACTGAGGCTTGGCAAATTATTTGAATGGTCAAGCTCCAATACAAAATTTTCATTCGTGATAATTTTGTCTTGATTGTGCTATTTTAATTAAAACATATATTACTTCCATTATTAACTCTCGTGTTAGGTTATCTGGAATTTATGAATAAATTTTCATACTTCATATGTTAACTTTATGGTCTTTACACTACATTTTGAGCGGAATCTTTCAATTATTATTATATTCTTCAACTCATTTGAATACCTGCTAATTTACGTGATTTTGTTTATATAAGATTTTGCATGCATCAATGGACATGTACTTAATGTTCCATCTAGTTCCTAATTTAAATTTTTCAGAAAGCCGCATAAGCCGATGCCTATTTTTTGATTCGCCTTGTGTTAGAGAAATGTGAAAAGGAGTGTCATTTCTCATAACTGTCCACTATGCGAAGTTTCAACAGTGGACGTAAAATATTAGAAGTAAATCAAGCTGGAAAACTTTTGGAACAATTAAATTATCAAGTTTAAGTGTACTTGTGATAAGGTATATTGAGAAATTTGGCCTACCAACATACAGTAGTTTTAGCAATATTTTTGACAATTCAGACCAGAAAAGTAGCAAGAACTGTTGCAACAATTGACATAATTTGAGCATCTAAGAACATTTTATCAAGTATTAATAAATAAAGAACAACGGCTATAAAACTACATATGTGGAATTATTATGATAAAAAAAATTCCAAAAATGATATACCAATATATCTTGCTATATTTCTAACTCGTACGGGAAGTATATCAGAAGTACAAAATTATGTATTTTTTAACAATTTTATAGAGGAATGAATCTAGCTTTTTCTAATCCAGCTCAATTTCATTGTATGAATAGCATATTAGTGTGTTAAAAATATCGTGTGATTGAGAAAAGACTCTCCCTCTCAAAATGCTCTACTATGTTAAAATTATTTTAGAAAAAAGTAGGCAAATAGTTCTTGATGTTTAATCTTGGTTGCTATTTCTAAAACCTATTTAAGGAAAGTAACTGGTTGCTTGAATGTTTTGAAAGAAAGTTTGTTGTTAAATATGCTAGTGACTTTTAGATTAATTGGATTTGGTGCCTTTTATACTACAAAGATAAAAAGTGTTTTTAAAATATAAACGTAATTCATATTTAGTACCGTCGGTGAGTTGATTTTGTCTTGGTGTACAAATTCAGCTAGATAAAATGTCCGCTTATGTCCGTCCTGACTTCATATGCTTGATTTAAAGTTTCAATATTAATACATTTTTAGAGGTAGCCTTTCTTTAGTAATTGAAATGAATTTACAAAGCCTTTAATCGAAGGGTGTGGCTTGTTTTTTGTAGCGATATATCATATGCCCAATCATAAGAACTGGACTCCTAAGCACTGCATTAACAGTAAAGAATGTTAAATAAAGTCAAGGGATACTATTTAATAGATTAAAACAGATGAATTAATGGAATTTACAAATTATTATTTTATTTAAAGTGTAATAATTTGAAGTCACTGGCCTATAACTTATGTTTTACCGAGCACACTTTCAACGTGAGAGTTAGAAAATACAATTAAATTCAAAACTTGAGCATAGAACATAAATTAAGAGGCACCTGCTTTTCCTTGGAATAACTTTCCAAGCCAAAAATTGAAAAAATGACAGGAAAATATCCAAAATATTGTTTATTTTATGAATTTACACTCAACGTGTTCAGTTTAAAAAAATTCTAACAAACTGTGTGCTGTAAGTCATTCTTTCTATATTTGAATTCCCGCTTTTAGATTGAAAGTTGAGATATCAAAATAAGTGGGTTTAGATATATTCCTGATATACAAAACGTTTAAATAAATGCTTTTTCATAATTCGCTGTTTAAATTAATAAAATTTAAAGAATTGTTTAAATATAACTTAACTTTAGCCTCTAAATTATTCGGACTAGAGAAATAGTACATAAAGTGGGATGATTTTTTGGTCGTCACTGAATCTTTCATCAGTTCGATAACAAAAAGAAAGGATCAATTTTCATGCATAAAGTGCATTCAATGAATATAGATGTAGATTATTGCAATTTGCTCTGGCAAATGATGGATATTGTTCATACTCTAACAGGTCTGTTCTGAGTAATCAAACATTCTGTGATCTATGTCGCCAGATCATTTTGATATCAAATAGTGCTGTTTCAATTATTATTTATTTAGAACTTGAAGCTATAGCGATTTTTAAAATCAAATTATTATACAAAGCCCATGCAATCACTTATTAAAATGTTTGAACGGTTATATTTTTACTGCTTGATGATTTTCATATCAAATTTATGTGGAATAAAAAATCAAAAGGTTACCTCGCCTAGACCTTATTAATCTATATTCAAACTTATAAAAATCTAATTTTTCCACAAACTGTCGGATTTTCTTATCCAGATAATTTTATTAGCAGTAGTAGTGGTGATAGTGATAGTCTTAGTAGCAGAAAAATAGAAAACAAGAGAAAGATGCTCTTAGAGGCAAATCCCGCTGTAAAAGTAATTGCTCCACAATTTGACTCTGTTTCAATTAGAATTTACGTTTCGGGTTCAATTCTTTATTTCTGTCACTTGTCAAAAGGTTGAACCATAATAAGTGTTTGTGATGAAATAAACTGTAAACTGTTTTCATTTTGATATAAAAATAATTAAAAGAGACATCGATTTTGAAAAAAAAAACTAAATAAATGTTGAAGTTCTGAATTGACACTGTCTATGAATAAAATTTGGTACAATTGTGTTTTAAGTTTGTTCCAAAGTAAAAAAATCTTTATAAACACATAACAAAAGTGTAGTTTATACAGTTCTAGTATGTTTTGATCTTGTATCTGACAAAGTTGTGTTTGCCACCTAAAAATTATGCTTCTATTGAAAAATGTCAAAAAAAAAAAATTAGGATAGGTGCCTGACAATTTAAATGTTAAAAATCTAATCTTTAATAACTGGGATACAACAAAGTATTTTTTGTTTAGAAAACCTTTTCAATTTTTTTGTTTTTTTTTGTATTTGAATAATTAAATAGACTAATTGGTATATATGCTGGCGAGGATGTCGCGTTAATATATTCTTGAATCGCAGCAACATAATTACTTTTGTTGCGAAAGAGAGAAAATAGATTTGGCTCGGAGGATGGTTCTGCATGAAACTTTAACCTTTTTAAATTTTGTTGGAGTGGTGTGAGTTTCTTTTTAATGAAATATTATAGCCAATGATAGTCAGCATTTATTTATTTTCGATCTGGACCTTGATTTTCAATGATAGACTTTATTATGCAACGAAAAGAACACTGCAAATAATAATAATAATAATAATAATAATAATAATAATAATAATAATAATAATAATAATAATAATAATAATAATATACGAAAACTCTATCTCCGTATTTATAAGTGAACAATTAAGGAGCCTTAAAAGATATGGCATATTAGTGCCTTCTTGAAAATGCATCAGTAATAGGTTGGCAATAGTTAATACGGAACTGCAATTGCAGTTTCCTATACCGTCGGGATCTTTCGTAGAACATAATACTTTTGGTTAAAAGGGATAATGTTTAGTTGTGTATCATGATATGAATTTGAAGCAGAAATCTCCATCTGGTAGTGTTGCTCATCCTTTTCATATTAATAATTTTATTAGAATACAAAATATTCATTTTGAAATGCAAGTACTTGTTTCGAGTGAGCTGGGCAAATACAAATATATTCTCTATCAAATTCTTTAACAATGAGTTCCAGGTTAATCTATGACTCGCCAAGGTACTCCGCTTGGGCTATTATTTTAATGACGTAATGGCATTAAGCATGGATTACGGATACTTTAGAAAAGGATATTATTATCAAATCCAAAACGGCCTCAGGGGAACACGATTATTTTCCATCCAAATCTTATTAGCACAGATATTTATATACAATAATTTCTATTCACATATATCTGTAGTATCTAGAGAAACAAAGCATAACCCAGTCTAAATCGAAAACTAATGAATGATGTCAATGAGTTAAATTCTGTATTTGAAAATAATCTTTTCATTAGTAATCTAATTCTCAAGCGCAAAAAGCGGAAATTTGATTGGCTGAGTTAAAAGAGATACAGAAGTGCAAATTTAAGGAATTAAATGCCATGTTCATACTATAAAGTCAAATTGGTACATTACTAGCATGTACAATAATTAATGGGAAACTGCTTGACATTTCAAACCTATAAAGTTGTTTAAATATCTATATGTGCTCAATATTCAGATGTTGATTAATTTAAATTTTCACTAACATATGTAGTTTATTTACAAATTGTTCCCTCATATCCGCATAGTTCATTTCTCTGCTTACAAAATTTGATCTTAGTATTTTTTTTAATGAAAATAATTCAAATTCTGCCAAATATTGACAAGTTGATATTTGAAATAAGTAGATTAAATTCAGCCAGCATCGACGTCATCATCTATTACCATTAACAAATATAGAGCACAAATTATTGTTATAATAGCCCACCACAAAGTTGGTTTTTGGCATCTTATCTTTTTAAGGCTGAATATATCTCTTTGAAAAAATTGCTTTATTCTAGTTAAATGTAACCAAGAAAATCAAAGTTAGCCAACAATTATCTCATCTTTTGCTTCTTCAATGCTTAAATCAAGTACACTACATCTTGAAGAAATAAAAAAGGGTAAACCATTACCTAAAGTGCATTTTTCATTATTAATAATAAAGATATAACATCTTATTATTCGAATATAGACGTTAAAAGTACAGCTATTAAATATATAAGATACAGTTGATCAATTCATATAACAACCAAAAGAGACATTAAAAATTTTATATCATGCCAGAAGACAGAACTAATCTGACCCAAAATATTGAAATAGTTGAGTGAGATGTTACATAGGATGTATTATGAGCAATATACCTGGTCCCTCCCGAAACTAATGGGATAATTCTATTCACTAATTTACTGTATGGAGTGCTTTGAGAATAAAAAAAATGAGTACAATCAATGAAGCAAATTGAATCAATCCTGGTTGATAAAATTCCCTTCCAAAAAAAATTTATTCTATTCCTCCAATTTGTTTCAAAAGATTTTAATGAAAGAGAATTTCATTTCAGTCATGTAAGTAGGTAAACATGGAGAACTGAAATGCGGGGACAAAATTTCCGTCCAATATATGAAATTTTTGGTGTTAAGAAAAGTGTACAACCTTTAAATATTTATAAAGCGAATTCATTTAGAAACGATAAATTCTTAGCAAAAAATTCAATATGGCACACCAAAATATTTTTATTAATATTGATACTACTCAGTTATATTGAAAATTTAAAAGGATCTGTCCAACTCACGGTTTGAAAAGATGCAAAGTTTAGGTATAATGAGCACCCTAAGAATAAATTTTCAAATACTATAATAGTTCTTTTAAAAAATAATAATGCCATAAATTGTGTTTTCGTGAAGAAATGTTTTTTTTAATTTGCACTTACTATTCTGTCTTTTTTTTATTCAAACGTTGAGTTGCATTACAATTTTCCAAGGAATTAGCTCAATCACGACAAAGAAAGTTTGTACGAAGATTTATTCCCACCGATCCTATGTCAGAAATTCAGTATCAAATTTTCTACCTCTGGGTACGTCTCGCATTTGATTGAAATAATGGCGTAAGTCGGCAAATACTGTGATCCAAATAAGAAATTTTAAGAAATTTTGGACTGGCTTATACTAGAGGTAATTCAAAATAATGTGGATCATCCTGGGTTTAGCTTCCTTCTATCCTTACCCAAGTTGAAATATAACTTGGCAGTGAAAAAAATCCTCATAATCTTGAAATGGAATCATTTGATGAATGTAACAGCACTGATTCAGAGCAAAATTAATTTTTGGGAAGTCCTTTATTTACCTCAGTATAAATTAACTCTAGCATGAACATTTTGAGCTGTATTACTTTTTAAATCTGTGGATTTGCGTCTGACTCCTATGAAACCTGTCTATAAGCTATATATTTGATTGATTTCAATAATTTATACAGCACTACATCTGAATTGCATTCGTCTCGCATCTTCTCAAGATAACATCTCTCAAAGATCTCCTTTAACAAATATTAGCTTCTTTTTCTCGTGTTTGGTTTGAATTTCAAAAGAATTGTTAAATTTTCTTTCTATGCTATATCATATCATTTCTATATTAATCGTTTGCTACTAATTTCTAAATTTCTCTTATTTCCTGTAGAAACTTTGTTTCTCCTCTTTGATCTCGAATCTCAAGCATAGCAAGCTAGTTTAGTTAAATTCAAAGACGTATCTAAAGTTCTCGTTTTTTTCAACTGATATTAGAATTGAGTTGTTTTGCAAAGTATTTAATGCCACTTTATTACTTAAAATTTTAACCGTAAAAGTAATGAAAAGAGACATGAATCTATTCTTTCTAAGACTTGATTTAATGAGAATGGTAACTTCGAGAATTAAGTTGTTACAATCATTACACCAATGGTAAGACAAAATTTTCCTATTCAATAGTTTAACGATTGGTTTCTTTCTGAAAAGTCAATTCAAGAGTCTTTGATAACATTTTATAGAATAGATAGTATTCTAAAATTGGGTATCCATATACTTGGAGTCCAAGTTGGAGTTACTGGCAAAATACTACGAAAAAACCAGGACACGGTTGATTTTTATTTTTGATATATCAAAGGTAGGTATTTCATTATAAACTTCTACCCAAATAGCTCAAACTATTTAAGCAGCCAGCTCATTTAGTGTAAAATTATCCGCAATCCAGTACTCTTTGAGATATTTTATCCATCAATCTGAAAATAGAGATCTTCTTATTTTGCATTTTAGTTGAAATAACACAAGAAATTTTATCAAAATTAGAGTCGTGCTTTATATCTTGGAGCGATGATTGCAATTACAGCAGTAGGCTAGGAACTGTAAATACTGACAGGTTGACTAAATCTAAGAAATATTTTTTATATTTTAACAGGAAGGATCCATTAGCTATTGTTGTAAAAATATTAAATAAATGGTTTTGGATCAAAAAAATTATCAATTGTCCATACCAAGTTTACAAATAGTGCCTTGTGTCTCTCTTAAATTAATCAAGGAAAAAATAGCATGCCATAAATGATACAGTTTGAAAACCATAGGAGAAAAGGGTATGCTTAAGAGTTGTAAACTAAAGAATCATAATCTTGAGTTTGAGTGAAATAGAAAAAAATAAAATTGGTCATACTACAATAAATAGGGTTACAACAACTTATATTCATTCTTAGACCAATTCGTTAGTCTTCCTTAGTTATAATATAGTCATTTGTTTTTTGTCATTTCTATGAATCGTAAGTAAAGAGATGACGTTCTGTCCAATGATTAATGGCAGTTGCTCTGATAAGAATCCTCTTCTAACCTTGTTGATTATTTTGTCACGTGGCAGAGGTTTGTTTTGATAATCAGTATTCAAACATTTCTATCATTGTAATTGTCTTCATCTACCTTCATTCAAGTGTCAACCTATTAATTTTCTTTCCGGCACTGTTTGTTTAGGCTATTTATTTTTTTTTCAATGGTATTGATTAAATCTTTTCGCTCTATTTTATTCTTTTTGCCCACCGTTATATCAGTCGCTGGTGCTGTTTTTGTCGCTCCGAACCAACAACCTTCCGTCCATGAGCCAGACTCGTCTGCTCAACTACGTAACTTGACTTGGGGTCAGCTCAACTTTATTCACACCACAGATACGCATGGTTGGCTGCCAGGGCATTTGTTGGAACCTAACTTTGGTGCTGACTGGGGAGACTTAATTTCGTTTGTTTCTCACATGCGTGATAGCGCTGATGCGAAGGGAGTTGACTTGTTAGTAGTTGACAGTGGCGACCGTCATGATGGTAATGGCCTTAGTGACTCCACTTCACCAAAGGCTTTGTATACAGAGAAGCTTTTTACCAGTATGGATTATGATATTGTTACGATAGGAAACCATGAACTTTATCAATGGGAATCAACGCTTCAGGAATACTATGTGGTGGCGCCTGCCTTCGGAGAGAAATATGTTGTATCAAACGTCGATCTTATGATGAATGGTAAATGGACACCGTTAGGCAATAGGTTTCGTCGGTTTGAAACAAAGAATCAAAAACTCAAGGTGATTGGAATGGGCTTTTTATTTGATTTCAGAGGCAATAACGCTCACACCAGAGTAATTACCTGTGAAGATGCAGTCAAGCAAGACTGGTTTACCGAGGCTCTTAGTTATCAAGATACTGACGTATTTGTGGTTGCAAGCCATATTCCAGTGAGGTTTTTTCCTGAAATGAAGGTTATTATCCATGCCATCAGAAAGGTGCATCCAAACGTTGTAATCCAGTTTCTTGGGGGTCATTCTCATATCAGAGATTTCGTGGTGGTTGATGAGCGATCTACTGCTCTGGAAAGCGGAAGGTTTTTGGAAACTATTGGCTGGGTTAGTGTTGAGAACATTGACACCAAGTCTTTGGAGTCAAAAGTTGAATTTTCAAGGGCTTACATTGATTTTAACTTGCATTCACTGACCCATCATTCTAATTCAACGATACAAGACGGAACTGCTGCTTCCTCGGAACTTGTCCAATTTCATACTCCGAAAGGTCTTGATATCTCAAATAAAATTACCAGTTTACGAAAGCATCTCGATCTTGATCATACCTACGGATGTGTGCCCAAGTCTTACCTTACGAGCCGTGCTAAATTCCCAGGCAGTGACAATCTCTACACTCTGTTAGCCGAAAGTATTCTCCCCAGTCTTGTAGGCTCTGCCGTCCCACTTGAGCGATCTCTGAAGCATCCTAGATTTATTATTATCAACACTGGTTCCATTCGATTTGACTTGTTTAAAGGTCCGTTTACAACTGATACTGCATTTATTATCTCGCCCTTTTTGAATAATTGGCAATACTTACCTGATGTTCCCTTGAGCTATGCAAAGAAAATTTTACCCATGCTAAACAAGTTTTCTTATATCCTCTCCTCTTCAGAAATGGATGTGAAAGAGACTATTGGGCGTCATGAGTTGAATTATTTGAAAGCACCTGAGCAACGTGCTCCATTTTATCACATTCCAGACGAGCACGAAGAAAATGGCCAACAAGTTGTCTTGAGCTCCAAAAAACTTACCCCTGGTTATGTTACTTACGATGACTATGGATGTACCGGCGATGACACTGTTCATGATCCTTGGCCATTCCATGTCATGCCTAATGCAGTACAAGCTGAGCAGCATATTACAAGTGATAATCAAAATAGTGATTACACTAATAATGATGATGAACTGTTAGTGGATGTCGTGTTTTACGATTTTTTGCTACCATATATGATGAATGTTCTTCCCCAGGTTGGATATTACAACCAAACATCTTTACCATATGGAGGACCATCAACTGTTGAACTATTGACTAGTTTTGTCACAAAGTTTTGGAGCTCCTGCTAGGCATCATAACTCCAAATAGTACATGTTAGTGTAGTTTCAAACACACGAGTTACTATCTTCTATTATTGTTCTTTTTTATTTTTTCAATTTTTGCATTAACATATATCAATAAAATACAAAGTTTTTTTTAAGCAGAGCGACGTCTGTCCCTCTCCTCAGCAATGCTGAGCTTGATACCCTTGCCCTTGGGCAAAGAGATCAAAGGCTTGGTGCCCTCGCCAATGACAAAGACGTTAGAGAGACGAGTAACGAAAGTGTTGTCAAGAGAGTCCTTAACGTGGACAATGTCGAAGCCACCCTCGTGACGTTCACGGTGAGTAATAACACCAACACGTCCCAAATTGCGACCACCAGTAGTCATGATGACATTACCGTTGTCAAACTTAACGAAGGACTCGATCTTGCCAGTAGCAAGATCAATCTTGACAGTGTCGTTGACCTTGATGGCAGGATCGGGGTAACGGATAGTACGGCCGTCGTGTGTAACAAGGTAAGGGATTCCCTTCTTGCCGAGCTGAACTCGCTTGACCTTACCGAGCTTGTATTGAGCTTCCTCAGCAGTGATTCTGTGAACAGCAAATCGGCCCTTGACGTCGTAGACGAGACGGAAGTGCTCGCCAGTCTTCTCAAGAGAAATGACATCCATGAAACCAGCAGGGAAGGTGGTGTCAGTTCTGACCTTGTTGTCAACCTTGACAAGTCTCTGCATGAGAATGGACTTGACCTCACGACCGTTAAGAGCATACTTCAAACGGTTTCTAATGAAGATAACAAGAGGAAGTGATTCTCTAAGCTTGTGGGGACCGGGTGATGGTCGGGGGGCGTATGTGCCGGAAAGCTTGTCCAGCATCCAGTGGGATGGAGCTGCCAAACGCTTCAAATGCTTCTTACTGAAAAAATAGTTAGAATTAGATGGGATAGGTTAAATTGCGAGGTGAAAATTTTTGACAATCATCAAGAAAGGGTGAAAATGATGGACGAGACTGCTGATAACGTAGATCAAACAAACTTTCTACTTGAAGTGAAGTTTATTTGGCTGATACTTCGCATGACTTAACGACAATGCAAAAAGAATATCTTGTGAACAATCACAATACCTAGTCGATTTCTTCTTTTCACCACCAACAGCAGTCCATCCATGTACCACCTATTAATGATAACTTGTTTACATAAAAATAGTTGAAAAGAAAAATTGGGGAGTACTACTCACGGTCCTCTAGCCATTTTGATTGCCTTGGTGTATGTCGTCGAGTCGGGTGCACGTCGTCAAAGGAGGTTTCTCAAAAATTCCTAAGGTAAATGAGAAAAAAAAAATCAAGGCAAAGGTAGCCACAGTGGGAGTTAGGAAGTTCGAAGGTAAGTGCTGAAACATACGCATGTAACTCAAATATTCAATATTATAGAAGCGATTGGGTGGTTTCTGGTTTGAGAGTCATATGTACAGTCACAAGTGTGCCCTAAATTAGGGCTATTCCTAACCCTGATTTCAACCCAACCTGTTTCTTTCTGTAACATCAGCATTAACCATCTAAGAAATCTAGTACATGTATCATATAAATTCATCTAAAACAAAATCCAGGAAGCTCATTTAATTAGAAATAGAAAAATAACTGATATCTGACTGAAATGATCAAGAAATACATAAAACAAAAATATCACTTAGCAACAAAAATACAACAAAAATCAACTCCATAAAAAAAACCCAGTAGTAATAAATATTTCTCGTCTTAATAAAAACCCAGTATTAGATAGGCATGTGTGATCACTTTGCATCAGCAGTAAAACCCAGGTTCAATGTACTGGGGGCTTTTTTGGTCAGATATCGACTTCTTCGTGATTGAAGTTTGGATGAGCATGGAGATAAGGCATTTGAAGGAGAAATAAAGGTGGTTTTGCTATGGGAAAACAAGTTAGTATGGAGTATAAGATAAAGCCAAGTATAAACTTACGATAGAAATGTCTTGAGGTGAACGACTCCTCTTTCAGTGTTAGCTTCAAGGGTTTGGTGGTGAAGAGGTTGGATTTCAGGGAGGGATTGAACAGCGGGAGAAGCAGAAAGTGAAGACATGTTTGATGATAGATTTGAATAGCTTTTTGAAATAATTGGAAAAATCTTATATTATGTTAAATAATGTTGACTAGATAAATCTCAGGTTTTATAGCTGTTGAAGTAGTTGGAAAGATGAAGAATTGATATTTTGCTTGTTTGTTTTTTCTGTGAAAGTCGAGGACCTTTTAAATGAAATTAAGGTATTGTATACATTTTGCCTATTTAGGAATAAAGTTTATCGCGTAGAAATTTAGACGTCTCAATGAAATGTCACCCAGGATAGCAATACAGGGGGAGTTAAAGAGTGTTTAGGATCCCTTGTTATAAATGAATTCTAACGGATCACAGAATATTTTGAAGCTATATATCAAAGTTTTGCACAGATCTTTTACTGTTCTTGAAAAGTCACACTTGGAATATCCATAGGAAATTAGGGATATATTTAAAGAAAACATGGAAAAGGGGGGAAGGTGTAACACTTACGTTGTTATTTTGATTATAATAACTGCATTATGATAAAGACAGGCAATTGTAAACAACTTCAATCTGGTGATATAGCTGTCACCAACTGTGGATGACACACTTTCCTTGTGGCGTTTATATACAGCACATATGGCCCATGTTTAGAATACATGTAACATAAACACAAACAGACGAAACAAGGTAAATAACCCACTTTCAAAAACAACATGTGATTACAGAATGATAACAAATAATGACAAAAATATTACAAATGAATATGTAATCAAAATACTAAGCATGTCAACTTCTCTCCGTCATGGTTTGAATTTCAGCTTAATTCATTGAGAATATTCCTTCACTCTTCGTCTTTCCCCAAGCCTTTCTTTCTGTTATTCCTTCCACCCATTTGCTTTCCATATATACACTGTCTATTCTTTATACACTCATTTGCGACGTTTAGTCCGACCTCTCATACTATCTAGTCTACGCATTTCCTCAACCTCACTGCATCTCACTCTCTCTATATCATGTCCTTTCTATTTTCCAGGAAGCCAAAGACACCCCAAGAGTTGGTCAGAGCTCTTAATGATATACTCACACGCCTGGATGTCGGGTCTAATACAGACCGTAGAAAGGTATATATTCATCCATCTTATTCTTTTTTGATCCTGTTCCTTATATCTAACTTATTTTGGTAGTTAGTAGATGAATCTTCAAAAATATTAGCCCAGATCAAACTAGTCCTTTGTGGTGACCAAGGTAATTGTCTACTTTCTCACAATTTCCCTCAAGCCACTAACCCCCCTTTATTAGAAACTGACCCCGTTCCTGATCAAATTGCACTATTTGCGCAAGAAGCATATCAATCCGACATTCTACTTTTGCTAGTCGCCAACCTACCTTCTTTGGAATTCGACTCGCGTAAAGAAGTGGTGGTAATATTCTCCACTCTTCTCCGGAGACAAATTGGCAACCACTCCCCCACTATTGACTTTCTTTCTACGAATACAAAACTCTTTGATGCTCTGATAATCGCATGCGCTAACTATGATGTTGCACTAATCGCAGGTGTTATTCTCCGTGACTGCATGAAGCATGAACAACTGGTGAAAATTGTTCTGAGATCTCCCGCTTTCTGGACATTATTTGACACTGTCAGTAAGGCTCCTTTTGAAATTGCAACAGATGCATTTTCTACCATTACTGATGCCCTCACACTGCATCCAAATATTGCGGGAGAATTTCTATCTCATAACCAAGGCAAATTTGTCGACAAGATGAACTTGCTAATGAAGTCTGACAACTATGTAACAAAGCGACAATCCTTGAAGCTTATGGCCCAAATAATTCGTCAACGATCGAATTACAACTTTATGACGGCCTATGTAAATGACGTTAATAATCTTCGTCTGGTTATGACGCTTATGCGCAACAAGTCGCAAAACATTAAATTTGAAGCCTTTCAAATCTTCAAAATTTTCGTGGCTAACCCGAAAAAGACTCGTCCAGTAGAAGATACTTTAATCAAAAACCAACTCAAGCTTATTGAATTTCTCAACAACTTTAGTTTTCCTGATCAGCGCAAGGAAGATGAGCAATTCAACGATGAACGCAAATTTGTAATATCCAAACTTTCATCTCTGCAGGGCCCAACGACAAGTGCTGTTTCTAGTACGCCATCTTCTGCTTCATCGTCTCCTAATCTAACTTCAGGTACAAATAGTGCTGGCTTCTCTTCGTCAATACCAATTAAATCTACAGAGCGACTAGATCATCGAATCCCTTCACCTAGTTCTGCAAACCCCATGGGAGTAATGGCATCTGCAGCCAGTGCACCTCCGCCTGTTGTACACAACGAACCAGTTCATCGGAACGATCAAGTACTACACTATCCTCAACAGATTACCAACCGACCCGAGCAAAAGAAAAATCTCCTATAGAAATAAAAAATTATCTTGTAGTAAAAAAACTTCTATATTTATTTGTCTGTCTTCATTAATAATTTTCCCGTTCTTACGGTTAACTATAGAGCCAAGAAATGAAAATAATATTCTTATTCTCCAAATATTTCTGCCTTCCAGTTCCAAGGTACCTCGGGAATCTTGTTTTCATAAAACGTAGTCCCTGAGAGTTGCTCGTCTCTGCAAAGAACACCGCGTTGTTCTGCCAACTCAAGTTCTTCAGTAGAAATCATTACACTCCATTTGAGCTTGTTACTGACATGAATGGCACTAATTCCAGCAGAACTCAGAACATCATCATCACCACCATTGTAAATGTTACCGGAATGTTCACGCTCTTTTTTATGAATTAGCTCCAAAAGATTGCGAATAATGACATCCGGAGTACGGTAAGATTCCTGCACTACTTGTAAACCAGAGTTAAACGTGCGCAGTGTAATAGGTAACTTCAAGTCAGCCAACAAGTCACAAGCTTGTTGCAAATCGCGGGGTGATACAAGAGACACACCTCTCGCCCGATTATAAACTGCAAACAAATCGAATAAGGTGATAACACCGCCTTCCCGTGATAACACACCAGGCTCACCTGTGGCAGAGTTGTCAGCAAGAAATTCAGCTAGCTGCCGAGCCAATTCAGAGTGATACAAGGTTTCGTCTGCCAAATTGTCTTTGGTCACAGCGCCTGTGGTTTGAAGAAGTCCTAAGGCTTGAGTGGAATACTGAAGCGCCTTACGAGCCTTAGCAGCCTCTGCAGCAGCCTCAGTATTACTATTAGCTTCTTGTTTTTCAAGATATTTCGAGTAATCCTCAGCGAGTTTAACGACTTCTTTTGCTCGAGCCATTAGTGCATTCAAGTCTTCCAGAGCTTCACCCAAAACTTCTTGGTTTTGTTGTCGTTGCTGTTCACCAACCAGTTGCAAACCATGAATTCCTACCGCAATCCGATTTTCAGATTGTATTGGGTCGTTTCGAGATGATGCGATGTTTTTGTGTCCTAATGAATTGCTTTCTGCTTTAGGTTTGGCGGGCTTCTTGACTTCCCATACTTTCTTAGCTAGTGCAACTTTGAGTTGCTCGTAGACAGGCTTCTCTCCTCCTGATCTGAAACTCAGCTTGTAAAATACTTGAGAAGCTGGAATTGTAGTAGATCCTGTAGTAGTTTTGGTAGGGGTTAATGCTTTAAGGTATCCTTCGTTGTCAATTTCAGGCATAAAGTTGCTATGATCTGTAGTTGATGACATTGACACAAGTGATGAAGAAGAAGATGAAGTAGAGAGAGAGGCAGAACCAAGTGATTGCCTCATAATTGTGTTAAGTTGTGGGGGCAGATTTGGAGATACTATCCGTGCACCACATATCTCACAAAAGTTCATAGAAGGGTGATTGACGAACGTACAGCGTGGACATGCAACTCCGGACGAACTAGGTGAGGGAGAAGGTGTAGAAAGAGAAATGAGGTTATCTAGAGGTGGCGGTGACGATGATGCAGGGAGAGCTATAGCTGACTGAATAGATTTTGTGATTAGCTCTGCCGTAGCCTGTATTCCACAAGTCAGGCAAACGGGTAGATGCCGACGCTGAACAGGGATAGATGATGATGTCGGAAAGTCGGCAGGAAGAGTATTGGAAAAAAAACAAATTGGACAAATCCAAGTAACCTCTGTAACCATAAGCTTCTTGCTAATGCCATCAGTTTGCAAGGATGTAGGTAAAGTAGAATTGGGCAACCCAGGGTTTGCTGAATTAGTTGGTTCTAAAGCCGAAGGCTTAGGCTTCATTCGCAGTGTGATCTTGGATGAAGATCTCATGAACCCAGTATACAGCTCGATGCCTTCAATCGCTGCTAGAGGCAACGCCACTGACCTTGACTGTGCATCTCTGTTATCTATGTAGCAGATCCGGTGTGTTGTAAGATACACTCTTCCATTTTGAAATCCTAAAGCCTTAACTTTACTTTCACAATAAAATGTCAGTTGGTCTTGTCATTTTTGGGTTTTCATATAAAATATTTCGAGAAAACAGCATTTTGTGTACATACCCGTCATAAAGTCCAACATTGTTCTGTACCACCAGTTCAAGTTCACCCTCAGTCAGGGCTGGCCGCACTCCACTTGTTAATTCAGGCCTGCTCCACCAACTCATATATCTTTAATGTGGAACTTGGAAAATAAATAAAAACTTCAAAGATAGTTATCAAATACAGATACTCTTTTAACTTCTTTTTTATTTTCCTAAAATGAAACACGAATGGAACACGAATTTCAGATAAAATCGGGGTTTCAGAGGAGAGAAACTTGGAAGAGGAATAGTTCTTTACTATGAACCATCCTCTTACATAATCACTTTTTTAGGTCTTGCAAATGATCTGAGCCTAAATTCGAAATTCAGATTCAAACCTTGTAATATAAGATGAAGATTAACGATAACACAAATCCATGAGAGTATTCCACTATTAAGTTATATATACTGTATTTATTTACAAAGAGCTTTCTTATGAATGCCAAAAAGGTGCCAAATGCTGCTCTGTTATTACCTGAAGCAATACACACATACCAGAAAACGATGCCAAAATGAGTTAAATCTCAACCTTTACTGATCCAGACTCTTGGATGACTTTTGACTTTCAAGATCACGAAGGACCTTTTGGTACTGCACGGTGGCTCCAGAAATGGCATCTTCAACCTCTCCAAGTCCTGGGTTATTATTGGAAGTGATGCCAAACAGACTCTTGGTCAAATTGAACTGAGCATCGGTAGTGCTGGTTTGCTTGTTGCCTGGCGAAAGGTCGAATTGTCTAGAGAGCTCACCAAAGCTACTTAGGCTACTGCCAATATTGTTGAATTTAGACTGTGCTGTCTTGGGTGAAAATGCTTTGTTGATAGCGGCTTCTAGCTGCTCTTCATTCACAATATATTCACCAGACGACTGGTAGACTTCCAAGAGTTCGTTGGCCTTGGTTTCAAGAGCTTGCAGCTCAAGGGCTTTGCGGTTGGCTGTACGTTTTGCTTTCAACAACTTGGTTTCTTCTCGTGTTCGTGGAGTAACCAGCTGGTTCTTGGTGCTTAAAAAGGACTCAATAGTAGGTAAAGTCAAGGTCGTGGCTTCTGTTCGTTTTGCCTGCTTGGCCTGCTGGAGTAGGGCAACGTGTTCGGCTTCAACCCTCTTTTCACGGGACTTCATGATTCGCCATTCTTCAGCCTCTTGTGTTAATAGAGAGTCGCTCAGGTATTTTCTACGAATGGAAGCGTTGAGATCCCTCCAGTCAGCGCGCTTCTTTTGTGTGTTATCACTTTGAGGTTTGGCGGAGTTAGCGATAGTGACATTTGCAGGTACTCGTGCTTTCAATGGAAGATGTGCTGTCACTCCTTTAGGCACCAGCTCGGGGTCGACGAATCCAACGTTTTCCTTTGCAGCATGTTCAAGTTCTGCTGGTGTTTTGAAAGATTCAACAATCTGACGGGGCTTGGGCAAGATACCCGACTTGAATCCGTATTTTGCAATTCGTTTAACCATGGCGATGGCGATGATGGTGCTTGTATATGTGTGTATATATAAGCCTATGTATATTGGAAGAAGCGAAAGGAAAAAAATTGTGCAAAAAAGTGAAATTTTTGGGTAATTTCATTGGGTTGGAAAATAAGGGCTAGGGTAATGTAGGGTAAGCTCTCGTGAGCACGGATAAGTGAATCAACGCAATCAGAAAAGTCGACAGATAGCAAAAAAATGGGGTTTTTCAATTCAATTATCAGATTTTCCATTCATTTACTTCATTTTAACTTATAATATTTTAAATCCTTTTACTACCATCTCAAACAATTATGACTGTCAAAATAGATCAAGGCATTGACAATGAACCCAGTGGGAATCACCCTAAACCAAGCAAACCTGTGGAGTATGTACCCCAAGAGCAAGAAGTAGTTACGGCTGTGGCGGACCTCTGGAAAAGTGACAACAGAACAGAGTCACTGGGGGCTGCTAAGATACATGCTATGATTAAGATCCAGCATCCAGATTGGGTTTTGAGTGTGAACAGGATGAAAACTTGTCTGAAGGCAGCAAATTTGATACCCCAGACTAGGGAACAGCGCCAACAGCAACAACAATACGCAGACCAGATCACATCTAAAGAAACCCCTGAACTAGATATTGCAAAGCTTACAGATAATAAGGCAAGGCTTGTGATTACGAAAGCCCGTGGTAAGGCATTGCATGCGGTTCGTGATATTAAAATGGAAACAGTTCTGTGGGAGGAAAAACCACTAATTATTGTGATCCCATTTGAATTCATTGAACTTGTAAATCTTTCACAGGCTTGCGCATATTGTGGGAGATCTTTTCAGATGCGAGGAGAAGTTGAAAGAAATAGCAATGCTAATAGAGGTCCACCCGGTGCTGCAAGTTGTCCCCAAGCAGGGTGTGAGGCGAGGTTCTGTAATGTGCGGTGTAGAGGCATGGATGTGATTCATGGAGCTAGATGGCATTCATCAGAACACAGCAAGATAAAGAAATCAGACTGGGCGAAGTTTGAAGCGTTTTGTATAGAGAACCACTGGATGGGTGCGTATGGTTATGGAGTGGTGTTGCTGACATGCCTGTTGCAGGAAACTACATCAGGGAAAGGCAAATCGGCAGGTCGTAACAAAAACCCATTTTTACGGCAGCAGTTTGAATCTCTTGCGACTATACCGCAGGATGAAGAGGGCACGACTTTTATCCAGGGAAGTATGGGAAATACTGGAAAGTTAGTTTTAGAGAAGGCAGAAGAGGTGTGGAAAGAAGCTTACAGACTTTTGGCAAAAACCGTGGCACGTGCTCAAGAGCTGAAATATACGGAGTTTCTACAAGGAGTGGCTGCTTACAACCTCAACAATTTAGACGAAGCCATTTACATGCTTCAGTCACATCTTAACCATTCATGTGAACCTAATGTTCATGTGACTTTTGACGACTCGCGTTTAGACGGGATCAAAGTGACAGCCTTGACAGATATCAAAGCCAACGAAGAACTCAAGGTGACTTATGTAAACCCAGCTCTTGATGTGGACGAACGACAAGCTGAATTACTGAAAAATTGGGGATTTATATGCAATTGCCCACGATGTAAGCGTGAGCTCAAAGAATTGCAAGCCGTGGAGCTTGATAGTGCTGGCCACATCAAGCCCCCACCAACTAGCATGCGAAGTCGCCGGAAATCTGTACGATTTGATAATCCTCCTAAAGCGTCTTCTATATGAATTATGAATTAGAAAAAGATCAGAGTCATGATATTAAATTAAACCAATTAGTAGTAGTGAAATGTAAAACTAAATAAGAGTACGTGATTACTGATTACCCAGCTTGTTTCGGACTTCAGGATAAGATTTAAGAAGGTCCTCGTAGATGCCAGGATATGACATTCTGAAAACATCAGGGTCACGGGCCAGGGCAACAAAGAAAGTTGCAGTACCAGCGCGAATTGCAACTGTCACAATACTGGCAATCTGAAGTGCAAGAACCATGGAAAAGCCAACAACAATGGGATAGAAACCTCCAGTTCTGTTGTAAGCAGGACTCGTAAATCTAAGGTAAAGGTATGCAAATAGAGCAGCAACATAGGCAATAAGAAGAGTACCAATAGCAAGAACCTTGTCAATAAGACAGTCATTGATAAGTGCGTCAATACCGCGAGCCTTAATGATTGTCCAGGTATCTTTGGCAGCAGGAATATAAGCCTTACCATAGAGGGCCACTACAGTGTAAGCATAGTGATTGAAATAGGTGATGGCCCACTGAATAATTCCCACAAACATCTGGACACAACAGAGACAGATCATCGCGAAAATGGCACCAATTCCATTGTCTCCAGACTGGACCTGAGCACTGCGAGCCATTTCGAGCAAGTATCGAATCAAATTCACAAGTGCGATGAGCAAGGAGCCAAACGAGATGGAACCAAAGGAGTAAGTCATGGCACGCTTGAAGGATCCAAAAGCAGGCCAACGAGGCATGCCTTGATCAGACTTAAAGCAGTAATACCAAGTTCCATAAACACCAGAAATAGTGACATGAATGGTATTCTTAATCACTTCTGAAATGTAAAAGCCAGCAAAGGTGATGAAAATAATTACACCAATAAGCTTTCCATTGGAGCAGCCGCCTCCAGAGACATCACAGCCAGGATTGGAGTTACTAGGATCAAACTTAACATAGGCCGAAATAAGAACAATGGTCCAGAAGATGGAGAATGCCGTTGTGAACAATGCGCCTAGCAATGATACAATGTAGATACTAGGCAGGGCTCGTGTTGCGTCTATTACTATCTTGAGTACTAATGTTGCAAAGGGGATACGGCTGCGTGCGCTGAGGAAGAACATGAGTTGAAACACGGCAAAAATCAAAAATACAATACCAGCCGACCAGTACTTCATAACCAGAAAGTAAATAGCCACACCAAATCCCAGAAGCAATGACAATATAAACGACATGTAGATAAACTGCTTGGTAAAGATTCGAGCCAGAGTAAAGTACACAAACGACAGAATCACCGAGACCACCACCACAAACACCAGAAGAATAATTGTACTAGTATTTAAAGAAAATGTATTGGAATTGGAGTAGATGCCATCTCCCTGGAACCAGTGAGTAATACCATAAGCGCGAATACAGATAACAGCGATTGCAATGAAACCACCCAGCACGGCGAGGAAGAGAATGGTGAATGGGATATCATTCCACTTTGGCTTTTTGACTTCGAAGCGTTCTTCAAACGTAACACCAGTTTCATTAGGCTTGGTCGCGTAGTTAATAGGAGGAGGGGCACCCATATTTGCTTCCTGGTCATACTGAGGTTGGTTATTGTTGCCATTTTGCTGATAATTGGGTTGGTTATTGTATGGCTGATAGTTTTGATTTTGGTTTTGGTTATTATTGTAGTTATATTGCTGCTGATTTTGGTCAGGCCCATATTCTGGGGGCTGATTCCAATTCGGAGTCGCGTATCCCTGTTGAGCGCTCATAATTTTAAATACTTTACAGTGAAGTCGAAATTCTCTGGGGGGGGATGAGAGAGAACGGAACAAGGGCAGTAAGTAAGAAAAGAAGAAGAGAAGGAAATGAAAATCAAGAGAAGTTAATAAATTGAATTTTAAAATAAAATATTATTAAATAAACTAAAAAAAGAAAAAAAAATTCTTGACTTTCCGTTTAAAGAACTCGAACTTTGGATCTGGTGAAACACAAAACTTTTTAGGGCGGAAAGTTCGTATTGAGGGCTTGAGGTGCGCTGAGCTTTGCAGAACCACAGGAAAAAGCAAAAGCAGTCGAAAGAGAAAGGATTTTGAACCCGAGAACAATAAGAGGAGGCTGGATATCAATGAAATTGAATATGATGGTCTTTTTTATATTTCCATTGTATTATTTTATTGTAATTTAAATAAAGAGACAATAAAGAGCTTCTGTTAAAATTGCTGGTAAGTTGTTGTTGTTGTTTTCGTTGCATTGTGTGTCTCAGTCCAAAAGGGTTTTGGTCTCATAGTTGCATTTTGAGGGTCAAACTGTCCATTAATACCAGCCATTTTGGTTTATTTTTGTTTTATTGGCTGTTACTGGCACTGTTACTCTTACTGGTGCTACCCGTTTGCACAAGGAAATTAATTAATGAGCGGTTTATGAAACTATTTAACTGAATTAATGAATAAATGAATAAATGAATAAATGAATAAATGAATAAATAAATATAAGAATTTAAATACACTAAGAAGGCTTCTCGGGCCTGTCAAGTCATAGACTCAAGGCCAGCCCTTAACAATAGTAACAGCCGTGCCAAAGCATAGAAATATAAAGTTAAGCTATATTTTTCACACCAAGAAAAAGAAACAAAGCCATACGCCATCCATTCCGACAGTCACCAGTATGATATATGACTTCTCCTTCAAGAATCGACATATTCTGATATTTGAGGACGAACGCTCATCAACCACACTTTACAAGGAAAGGTACACCCTATTCTCTGTTTACAAAGTAATCTAATAGTACAGTTTCATTAGAATGCAGTTGCTACTGAAACGCATATGATGGTGGAGGCAATATAATAGTAGCATCACCGCTTATTCGTTTTCCACTGGCCGTTGAGGAAACTTCATTTCGTCTTTGTAAATATACATTCAGAATCTGACCAAGCGACTCACGAGTAACCGGTTTATGTAGCACATCTGTCACGCCACGATACTGATAGTATGTTTGGAAATCCATTGAACTACTACCTACCATACTGCTGGTCATGACGATAATAGGTGTGGACACGTTGAAATTGTGGATTAGACTTAGAACACTCATGCTGTCCAACTGTGGCACGGCCATGCCTACAAGGATCAGATCATAGGTGTTGGCTTGTACACGCTTCATGACTTCCACCCCATTGTTTGCAACAACATCAACTTCACATCCATACTGAATAAGTAGCTGATGGCATACATCAAGACATGTTACATCGTTCTCTGCTAGCAACACCAAGTATGGTGGTGACAGTCGGGCTGGATCAGAATGCCGAATTGGAAGAGGAGGTGGAGTGACCTGATGGAAAGGAGTCGTCTGTCCTAGAAGTGACAGTAAATTTGTATAGTTAGAGTCATTTTCGCATTCTCTACTTTTCAACAAAATCAACTGTTGTAGTATATCGGTTAAACATTTCTGCTGTGTTTGGAGTGAACTGAGCTGTTGTTGCGTGTTAGTATGGTGCTCAAGAAGTTCTTGGAACTCTGTTGTAAGATCCATTTGTACAGCTCGCATTGATTTAAGCTCAGACTCGAGCCTTGAAATCTTCTCAGATATAGCAGAATTTTCATTTTTGAAATGGTATGGACTGTCCATCAGATAATCTCGCATTACTGGAAACTGCTGTTTGCGGGAAGTCACAGCCTTGCGTCTGATATTATCAATTTGATCTTTGTGATGTAGCCGAAAGTCTGGGTGTTTGAATTCCCATACATTTCCGCTGTACTGAGATAAAGATGAACCGTCACCGGAGTTGGCCCTAATCTTGTGAAAATCATACTTATTGAGCTGTCTCACAAAGCTGGAAAAGTTGGAATGTTTGAAGTGTCTAGGGAGAATAGTTCGTGTAAACTCATTGGTCTAGTCTTTCCAGTCAGGTCTGGTACTGTAAACACTGATAGATTTTGAGATACTCACGTCAATGACCACAAAACTGTCGCCTGTATCGGTCCACCGCACAATGTTTTGATAATCAGGAACTTGCAGCATGCTATGGTTCATATTAGTTTTCATCAAGCCATTAAGCTCTTGATAAAAAAGACAAAGACTCACTCAAACAGTTTGCGTACCTAAAAATTGTTAGTGATAGTTACCAAATTAATTAATTGGGTTAACTTGATGATACGTACAAACTCGTTTGGCCCTGACGAAGTACCATGAAGATGATACTGCCCCTTCATCCTATTATTACTTTTGCGGATATTAGAGAAATTAGGTCTCCTGAATCCAAAAGATTGGTCCTGGTTGACTTTTACCTGCCTTAACAAACCGTTATGACTATGATCCATATCTAAAAATCCCAAAGTCTCTTGTAGTGACAGGGATAATGACAATGGTAAAGGAAGAGATGAAGTATTATTAGACAAATTTGTACTTGCCAATCCTAAGAGTGCCGCTGACTTGGAATATCGAGCCACGTCAGGAACGTGATGATACTCAGATTCGTTCTGGTCGTTCAATTCATTGTTTGTTGGCGAATTGATTCCGCCGGCGTTATTAGCTTTGTAACTAGCTGAAGAATAATAGTTCATGATAGTTAAGGTTTTGGAGCCTTATAGAATGACTAGAAACAAAAACAAACAATGGTCTAATTTACAAAAATATAATAAAAGTTAACAATAAAAATAAATACATTTACGGTTTTACATGTGAAATCAAAATCAAAAGGGTCCCTGTTTGTATTTTGATTTTTTTATTAGATGATGATGAGGTTGTAGATGATGATGATGATGATACTAATGCTGATCAGGGCATTCAACACGCAAACAACCCACTATTTTTATTATCATCATAATTATTATTTTAATCTATTTAGGCGAAAGTTCCCTCATCGTTCATGAGCTGTAACTTATTTCATTTACCTGCATTTTGTACTTTACGCGCGGCAGCGGTGTCTGTAGTGGAACACACGCCATCTACTCTCATCGTCATCATCTCTTGTTCACAAACTGCTGCTCACTGCTCACTCCACTTCCTAAATCATCCCAACCTAATTCACTGAAGGGAAAAACACATGATTGTTGTATGGTATCATTGGTATTTGTTTCAATTGTTTTTTTTTTTGGTTCATTTTTTTTGGGCTATTGTTAAAATTTGTTTGCTCATTTATTCGCTCAAGGTTGATGGTGTTTATTTATTTGGTTCTTTTTATGTTGCTATTCTTTATTAATATTCAAACAAGATCATTTACATATCAAATTGTTGGCCGTTGACAAACCCATCTTCATCATCATCCAGCATGCCCACATCGCCATCATCATCATGATCATCCTTTAGTAGTTCATTGTTGCTCAATCCATTGGCACTATTGTAATGTACTGTGTTTTGGATATCATTGTCATCGTAAAGTTCGATATCATCATCTTGAAAGTGGGATGGAGCTGCTCGCAAAGAAGTTCCGAGACCAGATCCACTGCGAAAATGATCATCCATAGACGATTCACCAACATACGTAAATCCATGAAACTTGGCCTGGATTCCAGGCGATAACGGAGTGGATCCCATTGGTAAGAAACCAAGACGAAGAGCACTCGTAGAAGCCTGAGTAAATTCTGGGTCAAAGTTAGATGTATCAGTTTCACCTCCAGTGATCTGGGGCTTAAAAGGAGGCTGAATTTTCTTGCCAGCCATAAGTTTCCAGTCTACATCATGGAAAAATGGATGCGCTTGGAGTTCACGAGCATCTCCATTAGCACCCAAACGATGGCGAGGATTACGGTTAAGTAATCCTTTCACGAAGTTACGGCCCTCAGCTGAAAGAGCATCTTTGGGGAAGCGAACTTTTCCAAAAGCAATATTCTTGTACATTTGTTGAGTGTCTTCAGCGTAGAAAGGAGACCAACCACAACACATTTCAAACACAAGCACACCAAGAGACCAAAAGTCAACCATTTTGGTATATCCTTTATCATCCAAAAGAACTTCGGGAGCAAGGTACTCAGTGGTACCACAAAATGTGTTTGTAGTACCATTCGACGAAAGATTAGCCTTTGACAAGCCAAAGTCGCACAATGCGATATGTCCATTAGCATCCAACAAGATATTTTCGGGCTTGAGATCACGGTATACAATGTCATTATCATGGAGATGCTCCAAAGCAATAATCAGCTCAGCAATGTAGAACTTAGCTCGCTCCTCTGAGAAACGGCCTTCTTTCTGTAAATGCCAAAATAACTCACCACCAGACATGTAATCTGTAACCAAGTACAAGTCGGCAGGAGTTTGAAAGGAAAATTTAAGTCCAACAATGAAGTTTGAGTCTGCAAGCGCCGTGCGAACCAAAATATCACGCTCGCCAATGGTATGAGCAATCTCCTTTTTCTGGACAATCACCTTCTTGGAAAGAATTTTCATGGCATAGATTCGCTTAGTGTCCTTCTTGCGGACCTGATAGACCTGTCCAAAAGTTCCCTTACCAACTAGACGGAGAACCTCAAAATCATCAGGGCCAATATGACGATTGCGGATACGCTCGTAAGACAACTTTACACGAATATCACCAGACACGGGAGCATCATGGGCGCGAGGCTCGAGGTGAAGCCATTGATCGAAAAAAGGTTGATTTGTTAGTTCTGGGTGAATGCTTACATGACCCAAGAATGCGTCGTTCCATTCAGCATCATAAATACTTATGTCTAACTCAGCATGTTCCGAAATGACGTCAAACTGAGCTTCGTCTTTCCAAGAGGGATTTCCGGGTGTAGACAAATCGGAAGAAGAATTTGAGGATGTCGTAGATGAAGAATTGATGCGGGATAGTGTGATATTGGATGACTGTCTACTTTTGGAAGGAATGGCGATGCTGGTAGTGGTATTGGATATTTTGTTGGCTAAAGTAGCTGATGTCGGGGCGCCATGAGAAATGAACTCTGAAGAGTCATACGTGCAAACAACGTAGGGGCAAGATGATTGCGGCGAGTAAACCTTAAGACCATGAGCCTCAATTATACGAACCTTCAGTTTTCCCAAGACTGCATTTTCAGTTTGCGGAGTGGCAACATCAGATATGGGTGTGGTAGTAGGAGGTTTGCTTGCGGATGAAGGGCTCAATAATGTGTCCATTGCATGAGTATCTTTCAGAAAATTTCCAATATTTTAGAGAGTGTTAGGTAAATTAATGGCAAAGTTGAGAACCCCAATAGGAATTGCTGAATAAGTTGAAGGGAAAACACAAGAGGGGAAATTTTCCAGATGTCAATGGAAGAGCTGATGAGTCGAGTGATTTCTCAGAAGCTGCAGTGACAATGATTGCTTGAAACTGAGATGGAAGGATCAGTAAAGCGTGTGTATATGAAGTGATACAAAACCAAAAGATAGCAGTATCTGTAAGCGGTTCAAGTACAGCTAAAGTGACAGATAAGCTAATTCAAGTCTGCAAAGTTTAATGAACAAAGTGCTGAGATCAAGAGGCTTGCTAGAGATCTAGATCGTTGGTAAACCAGAAATGACGAGAAATGTGGACTATTGTGTTGGGTAGGAGAAGATAAACGAGCAACACCAACACACTGGATTAATTAGTCACTAGAGAAGACAGAAAATATATCCAAAAGAGGTGTGGCGGTCCTTGTAGATACAAAGATCCTAATTAAAAAAGAAAAAAGAACAAAGTGGTAAGAGAGAAAAAGCCTAGCAGTGTTGGTGGTGGCTAGTGTTGGTGGTGATAAGTTCAGAGTTTGGCGGAAAGTTTGGCTGCGAAGCGAGAACGGAATTTGGTGGTGGTGACTTATCATCGTGGTTGGGGTAGTTGACTTAGGGCTGGGGGATTTGGTGGAATGCCGTCATTGAACAGAGATTGGCAATTAAGATAAGATCGTAGTGACGTAAATATAGACCAGGGAGTACTGAGCGAATGCGATCAGAAGTTGTTAGCATATAAGGCGTATACATTTGTGAGCATAACTAGTGGGTTTCTATGCCCTTGTGTGTGGGTGTGGGTGTTGTTTGATGTCAAGACACAGGGAAGTTGATCCCATTTCAACACTTGAGGATTAGACGGAAAGGAAAGCAAACCTAAGGGAGCTCAAAAAGACGTTCAGGGCAGATTTCTCAAACAGTTCTCCATGATAATTCAACAATATTTATGTCTCTCAAGTTGGTTTCAGCAGGATCATGGTAAAATCCTGTTAGCGTTCACTTGTCTGAACCTCAAGTCCTTGTTTACGGGAAAAATATAGGCATATTATAATCTTAGTAGCTGAAATCGATATTTCTCAGTATACATATATCATCAATATCCCCTAGTATAGGAGTAGGACCCTCTTCTTGTAGCTGGTTTGGCTATGTCCGTCCCTGTTGAAATTGTTTTTTGAAACTTTTTTTTTTCATTCTCATGAATTTGATAAATAAATAATTATCACGTGATTGACTTCAATCTCATTTGCTACTTTTTGCCATCGTTATTTAGCTTCCGCATGTGGATTTCTAACTAGACTTTGTACAATACTCCGGAATCTGACCAGAACCAAATTAAATATTAACAAGCCCTATTAATAATGTCATTTCTGAAATTTCTTCAGAAGTCAGGATTGGCTGCTACAGTTCCATCTGTCAAACAAACTCTCATTGATTTTTCTCGATCAAATGAACTAGCTAATATACTCGTGCGAAGTGACCAAGAACTAGGTGGTTACTCGACCGCGGCCTTGGACCTGATTGAAGAAAAGGAAAAAAAAGGAGAGGAAACACATAGCTACGGCCGTTTCCATGGAGTGTTAAACCTCGACTTGCCTAGAAATCGGCCAGATGTTGTTCAATCAGGCTATGCCATGTTCCGAACCCGCGACCAGCCTGCTGGAAACCCATTGCTAAGCCTGTTTGATGGAAACGCACAGCATGGATCAGGTAGCTATTGGAATTGGGAATCCTGTACACACTTGATGCTGCATGTCAAGGGTGATCGCCGTAAATACTTCATCAACATTCAGGCTGAGAGTGCATTGCCTACAGATATTTATCAACATCGGTTGTTCCTAAAGACTCCTGGACAATGGGAAACTGTGCTTGTGCCGTTGAAAGATTTTATTTTGACCAACTGGGGTGTTATTCAGGAACAGCGAGTGATCAATACTTCCATGGTTAAGACCGTGGGTATAGGCTTGATCGATAAACAGTATGGACCCTTTAGTTTGTATATTGATACGATCAAGGCCATAAATAGCGACCTGGTTCCAAAAGATACTCCTGCTGAAAAGGCTCAATCTTTGCCTATCCAGTCCATTCCCGGGAACCAGTTGCCTGTGGATTAATGTAACTAAATGACTTTATTTTTTATATACACATCATTTTCCTATAACCTTTACATTTCTAACAGGGATACCACTCAGGTAAACCTGACCTTCCACCACTTCAAGGGATAAGTCGTTATTTTTGTTTAGTGTGATCATTTCTCGTACCCATAAGATGCTTGGAACTTTGATCCCATTGATCATGGTAATCTGGTAATCATCATCAGTCTTGCGTAGTTTTAACCGCATTCCTAGTAAACTAGTAGTTTCAACCTCCCCTCCACCATGCCGCCATATCACCGTTCCCCGTCTCCCGCCTTCTGGAATTGAAATCAGCAAATCCATAGATCCATCCTCCTGAGTTTTTGAAGGAGCGCTCGGGGCTCGACAGGTAGCCCTTGGGTCTATGTAACGGTCATAGAAAGAGGTAAATTCCTGACTTCGGTTAACAGGCAGATAAGAAGGCTGTGAAAAGACATATAAGCTGTCTAATTGGTAAAACAAATCCCATGATCCAACCTTGCTGAACATGCCTGCGGATAACTGTGACTGCCAGGAAGGTCTTATCACTTCGCATTGTTCATCATACAAAAACCGAGGCATATTTAAGGGCCCTGCTCTAGAATGACTCGATTCACTTGAATTTGTGAAAGTAGATGTTTCATGAACTTCTTCCATATATTGTACCATGTGAGAAGGAAGTAGAATATCATCAAGTGCCCGAATAAGATTGCTTAAAAATATGCCAATGTATTCCAACACTTGACTGAAAATTGTGAAATTGCTGACTTGAGGAGGTAGCTCAAAATCTGAGTTTTCTACCTCATTTTCCCCTGAGAATTCCAACATGGGGAATCTAGTATAACTTGCATGCTCTAAAATATCATCATCATACCAGAATGGATGCGCTTCGGTCGAAAACACAAAATTTGAAAACTCGTTATTCAATTCGTGGGTGCGATTGAACAGAAGATACAAGTACTTGACAGTTTCAGATAAGAAAAAACTCTCCATCCTGTTGGCTAGCTCGCCTGTACGTACATCCTGAATACCCGCATAACCACAAGGAACCCTATTGTGCTGTTGAAGATCTTTCATAACGGACCAGCCAATCTGCAAAAAAATTGGATCCTTTGTAGCCTGGTAGAGGTAATAGTTAGATTCAATGAACTCTGGCCGTAACGGATACCACTCAAGGGTAACAACGTCTGGAATTTCTGATAACGAGGTAGTTCCTTTTGGTATGAAAGTCCAGCGTTCAGGTAAACCAGCATAAGTGGACCAGATTTTAAAATAGGTCAAATGATTACGAATGGCACCTTCTAAATCCCCGACCAAGACCATGAGAGATGTAAAAAATGAGGCCAGAGAATCAACCCAAGAAGTCATGAGATATGCCCTGTCGTAGTGGATATTTCTAAATGTCCAGCCATTAAAGCTATGCGCTTTCAATGCATGATACAACCGATTAAATACAGCCATAAAATCATTATCGCCAAATAGAATGGAATACTTCAAAGCGTATTCATAAAAAGAATCGATGCTGGCTCCATTACCTGTTAATGGGGCTCGCCACTGTCCTGTTTGTGAGTCGATGGACATAGCAACGAGATCCAAGTCTGACCTTCTAATATAAAGAGCAAAAAAGGCTTTTCTGGCCACATGTTCAAATCGACCGTCTCCCGTAAGCCTTGACAATAAACCAAACTCGAGCAGCAACGATCCTGCACCTGAAGAACACGTTTCAGTTATATCTGCCAAGGAGTCATTGACTCCACTTCGTAAATTGATCCTTGGAGATGGAATTCCAGTAGGGGTCTCAAATGCTGGTAATAATCTGACACCTAGATCATAGGCAAGGCTCAGCAAATGCCCATTGTAGCCATCAATAGCACTACCTAATCGTGGAACTGACGCATATAAATGAGCTGACAGTAATCCTCCCATTCCCCGAATGGTAGTTTCAAAGACTTGAACAGTAGAAGAAACATTAAATGATACATAATGCTCAGCTGTCTGTACATACTCCTTGAAGAGCTGTTGATCTCCTAGTATTGCAAACATATCCAAACTATCAACAAGAGTCAGCGAATAGTTCCCCAACACATCGTTACGACCCAGATTTAATGGATCCAGTAAATCTCTATCAAGACCATCGCAGGTGAGTGGCCTCAGTTCATCAGAGGGAAACGCGTTATCTTTGTATGCATTCCAGCCATGATAAAACATGTTCTTTGCTTCATCACTACGATAGTTAGTTAAATTTCGCAATCAGCAATCAATTCTATTCATACCTGAGCCGCTCAAGAGACGAAGAAGAAAATTCAGACCATATTGGCACAGTGGCTTTTATTGTCTGGTACAGGCATAGCAACACGAGTCCCTGTACAATCCTCATTGTCTTGTCCCTGCAAAAAAAAAAAGTATGTTCAGTGGGGTAAGGGAGACTGGCGATATATTTAAGCATTGAACGAACCCTTAAGCCTTTAACCAACAACAAAATGTCTACCAACTCCAATACTTCAGACGAGTCTTCTACGAATACACGAACTTCCAGGCCTACTAAGCATGTTGTTTTGAAATATTCTACAGGGTCCGGTGCCAGTACCCCTCTCAGTGAACCCAATAACCGAACCAAAACAGTTATCCGCAGAAAGCGAACCAGCGCGCAGCTTTTAGAAGACCAAATTGAGATAAGACCGACTAGGCAAAATACTTCGTTACGTAGGAGTAGCCGGCATTCGATTGTGCACAGTGAAGAGGACGAGGAAGACTCCTATAATGAGCTCAAAACGTCTTCTCCAGCTCCGTCTGGTACAACCCCACCTGTTCAGATGCCCGCTGCTTCCAAACCAGTTGGAAGGCCAAAAGGCCGGCCGCAAAGAAGAAAGCCTACTAGCTCTAATGGCACTTCTCTGAGGAAAAGTCGGCGCACAACAACAGCTACAAAGGAGAGTGTTGATATATCTTATAATAAAGATGATGAAGAAGATTATGACTACATACAACATGAGATCGAGGTATCTAATATGAAAAGCGAAAAATCTCAATTACAGAGCCCAGTATTCCGTCGGGCCTTTGATTCAATTCACATGCTATATTCAATCAATTTAGACGAAGAAGACGCCTGGCGCAACACTGCCGATAATGTTGCAGGTTATTTAGATAACTTACGAGGCGAATGGCAGGCACTGGAGCTGAAGCGCAAAAGCCTGACTGGACTCAGGTAGCAATGATAGCAAGCGGACTGGACGAGGTGAGGTGATCTAGATAGCCTTACACTTCACTCTTCTAACCTCATGATGTTGTGACTCGGGGAAACCTTCCTCTTAATTTTATTTATTTGTATTTGTGTTATTTACTAATTAGTGTTTTGTCTTCTAATGTTAATAAAAGAGTATACTGAGCCTCAAAATCTGACTCTCCTACCTGACAAAGTGAAGCAGTAGGTCTTGAGAGCAGCACAGTTTAACTATTTAAGCACGACATATACGCTCCTAATGCGTCAATAAGAGTCCAAGTGCATGTTTTCAAGTGAGGTCACAATTGCTTTTCATTTTGCTTTTAATTATTGAACTCCAAGGACCAATCAGCTATGAACCAACTTGGAGTCTAACCAAAGACAAAAAAAAGTTATGAAAAGCCTTAGTAGATCAAGATTTGTCTGAGTTTCGTATTTTTCTTTACATTTGCCTTCGTTGTCTGGTGTCGCAATTCTTTTATAAACAAAAAACCCTCCTTCGAATCTATTCGTCCTCGCTTCTGCTTCAAGCGTTTGCAATTTCCCGAATGGCTTGATTTTAAGCAGCGTAGCATCCAGACACAAGCGTATTTCTTAGCACCACTATCAAGTAATTCACTTTTGCATATCGAGCTGTTACTTGTTTTCCCTAAAATCAAGTCTACTCGACCACCAGGATGAAGGGAAAGGAAATTAGAATCCTGTCGCTTCTGGCGCTGGATACTGTTTTTTTCTTCATGGAAATCACGATAGGTAAGTTATAAAGGATATTTTGATACTCGGAGATACTGACTACCGTTTCAAGGTTATGCTGTTAACTCTCTTGCTCTTATTGCTGATTCATTTCACATGGTAAGCTTCGTTTTGTTCCTTTTGTTGGCACGCGACTTCTAACTGAGTTAGTTAAATGATATCTTATCATTAGTAGTGGCTCTATGGGCGGTTAAAGTTGCAAAGTCTCGAGAGGCCAGCTCAAAATACACATATGGCTGGCAGCGAGCAGAGATTTTGGGCGCTTTGATCAACTCAGTGTTCCTTATCGCCCTGTGCATGACCATCTTTTTAGAAGCTATTCAGAGGTTCGTTCAAGTCCCTGTAATTTCTAACCCTCAGCTTATTCTTGTGGTGGGACTAGCTGGTCTCTTATCCAACATTGTTGGGCTTTTTCTCTTCCATGAGCATGGTCACTCACATGGTGGTCACATCTCAGAAGAACATAGTGGGCATACTCATTCCCACGGGGGAGTCACGAGTGAGGATATTGAGCGAGAAGCTGAGCAGTGGGCCAACTCCCACACACATTCCACTTCTACAGAGAGGATAATTGACGACACAACCAGTATTTGCGAGGCAGTTCCAGAAGCGGTGTTGAAGACCATTGGCGAATCCACCGGACTACTTGATGGACAACAACCCAATTATAGCAGTACTGATACCGAAAGCGACCACCCCGGACCTAAACAGTTTGTTCAATGTGAAGAAGAAGCTCGCGAAATCCGAAGCTATCATGGCCGTCGGCAGTCAGTGTCTTCGATCACTCATCAAGGCCATTTTCATGTCAAACCCCGGGCTCATGTACTGCAAAAGTCACTCAATATGGAAGGTGTATTTTTGCATGTGCTGGGAGATGCTCTGGGGAACATTGGGGTAATTATAACAGCCATCTTTATTTGGAAAACAGATTTTCCTTGGAAGTACTATATGGACCCTGTAACTTCGTTAATCATCACAGGAATCATTACTTCCTCTGCACTTCCTTTGTTCCGCCGCACTTCAGCAATTCTACTTCAGGGAGTTCCACAAAGTGTTGATGCTGACGAGGTGCGTGATGATATTGCTTCATTACCTGGAGTAATTGACATTCATGATTTACACATTTGGATTCTGAGCGAGAATCTTAACGTGGCTACTTTACATGTTTCTGTATCAGAAGGCCCTGAAGATTTCATGAAACTTGCCCAGCGAATCCGCACGTGCATGCGGGGTCATGGTATTGATTCTACCACAATCCAGCCAGAGTTTTTGTGCTTCAGGACGGACAGTGCGAGTAGTTCATCCAGTCGTCAAAGTTATGACCAGGCCTTGGATGGACCACCTGCATGCGTTCTACAAGGCAATAAATCTAGTGGAGGACTAAGTAAAGTACATTGTAATTATTAATAAACGCGTTTAAGTTTGACAGCGCGCGTCTGGCATTTTCTCTATGGTTCTTTCCTTTAGGTTTAGCTGTAGTCAAGTATTCTAAAAATAAAGAATTTGGGTAAGTTCTGTTCATTTCAAGTGCCGTAATCGACAATTGGCAGTGATAATCATTGAGAAGGTTAATAGCAAAAATCCAAGACCAAACTTGGAAAAAATATAAATAATATTAAAAGCACAGGTTCATCATGAAATTAAACAAAGACCAAAATAGGAGAAATTATTTACTGATAAAAAAAATATGTAGACACATGAATATTACTATATTTCACTTAGTTGATTTAAGTTTAGTTTCTTTCATTTCTTGGTTTTTCGATATTCGTGTATTTTAATATTTTGATATTTTGATAGTTCAATTATTTTTTAAGTACAAAAAGCCAAGTTGCAACTTGTGTGGGACTAATATTTTGTTGCATTTTACCTGGTTAAGGTTAAGATTAATCCCAACTCAACAGATTTAATAGTATAAACTATGTAAAGTACGCAGAATCTGCAGATTGGTGCGTGAAAATGACCCAAAACGCGCTGTAAACGTTCATTTTAAGGTTTATATTTTTGTACCAATAAGAAAATGGTAAGGTTTTATTTTATTTGCAGCATTTTTATGTGAAAATATTTGTGTGACCCTTTTACCGGATTCATAGAGGAAATATCTGTGTTTGGACATGTGTATGCATTTAACTGTATTTATTGAATTTTATTAGTATTATTTTGTAAAATTAAGTTGGCACAAATTGGGGGATTTGGATTTAGCAATGGTAGTAGCCCCCTAAAAATGTGAAAATACAATTTGATTATCATCATCGTCACCCAATTTGATATAAGTCAAGGATGAAATAAATAATTGATAATATAATAGCACAAAGTCAAAAAAAAATAAAATTAAAGTATATAGGCATTAGCTGTTGCAATTTGTGGGTCGGAAAATAAAAGGAAGAAAGAACAATCAGATTCTTTGGCAGTTGGTCAAGATATAAACCATCTGACTGCCATCTCCTTTTTCAATTTTATTTCATTTCCATTAAATTTTTTTTTTTTTTACAATCTCTACATATATTTTTATTTCTTCTATTACGGCATTTTACTTCTTCTCTCTACTCATCTCTTGGACTAAATATTTTTTTTATTGTCTCACTCCTATTACCTTAATTTCCGAAGATCGAAAAAAAGCAAACTCACGATTCAAGTTCTGTTGGCTATAGGAGACAGAACTTCACTCGCTTCTTAATTAGCAAAGTCCAGCTTTTCATAAAACTCACACAATGTATCCACCATACAACCCAAAATCCAAGCGCAAGCGGAAGCGAAATTGGCTACAACCCAAATCATATCTTATAGTCGTCCTCCTCCTCTCACTAATTGTCTTGGTCTTGAGGTTCCTATCTGCGACAGGTTCAACTGACAGCCCCAAACCGATTATACCAGCCAAAGCCACTACCAACGAACACAAGACATCAGAATACCAGGAAAAATCCGAGAGCAAACCTCTTCATAAACATAATCAGCACTCGCCGGCAGTTGGAACTCATGAGGGAGGAACAGGAAGCCATGGAGGAAAACAAGCCCATAAGCATATGACACATTTTGAAAAACTGCCTCATGCTCCGTGGGCCATCACATATAGTCCCTTACAAGGATCCGGTTCCTGTAAAACTTTCCAAGACATTATTGTGGACATACAAAAAATTAAGCAAACGGGCGTTAAAGCAGTACGGTTATACTCAACTGACTGTGGAGTCCTAGAAGCCATTGAACCAACAACAGATACTTCCCGAAGGACATTTAGAGCCATGAAAATTGATATGACTCAAAAACTAGATGTTGTCGTGGGCTTATTTCCTTATCTTGAGGAAGAAGAGGAACAAGAAGAAAACCAAGAAGGAGAATCTGAAGCTTCACAACCAGTACAACCTCAGAATGTGTCAAAATGGTTTTCAAGTCTAGAAGACCAGATGGCAGATATTGTAAAGTGGGACCGCTGGGACCGTGTCTCGTTACTCAGTGTGGGCTCTGGAGGGGTATTTGATGAAAGTTATTCTCGTGGTGAGCTTGTTGCTATGATCCGCCACGTCAAACGCATGCTTAAATCAGTTTATGGCCACCCTGAAGTCAACATAACGACTGCAGAACCTGTTCAAAGCTATGTGTCAACTATCAAATTTAATTCACCCTCCATTGAGACTTACCACCAATATCTAGAGACTGTGGCTCATGGTGACGTCGTCAGTGACGCCAATGACTATGACGACCTTTGTTCAGTTGTTGATGTTATCGGCCTAACTGTGCAGCCTTTTTTCAATTCCGCGATTGCGCCTGAATCGGCAGGTAGCCTGGTTCAACGTGACCTCAAGTTCGCTCAATACCTTTGTTCAGATAAATTTATTGGATCGGTCAGGGATTCAGCAGAAGACGAATCCTTTGCTATCAACAACCATGCAAGATCAACATCTGCAGTAGCCAGCTCTTCTTCACAACCAATTGTTATTCTGGAAGCGGGTTGGCCATCTCAAGGTCTCGAAAACGGGGAAGCTGCTCCTGGTATTGAAGAACAGCAAGCCGCTATTTCTAGCATTCTTACTGCTCGCAACCCACGATCTGGTGAGCATGTGGATATTGCTTTGTATACCTTTGAGGATGAGCTCTGGCGGGAACCTGGTGTTCTTTCGGTTGAAACTCATTTTGGTGTTTCCCAATTGTTCTAATGACTTTCCTTTTTTTGTTCTCTTTTTTCCCCCTTCCATTGTATTTTTATATTCCTTGCACTTTCTCTTCGAAAAACAATATTTCAGCATACCGCCTTTTTGTCTTCACTATTTCGGTTCACCCCTTCTCGCATAAGCCTCTTCAATATCATCATTTCATTTCAATTTTTAATTTGAATTTCTTCATAAATATGTTATTTAAATTTTCACTTAATTTCTTTCACTTTACATGATAATGCAATCCTTGTCCTTGGGCTTCCCTCCAGCATTCGAACCAGCACCATTTTCTTGAGTTTTTCTATGTTTGGTCTGTGTTTGAGTAGCCAGTTGTCGATTATTTTTCAGTCGCTCAATGGCTCGTTCATCACCGCCATGTGCAGCCTTGCGATACCAAGATGTTGACTGCAAAATATCTCGATCACACCCAATTCCATTTTCCAAAAAGTATCCCGTAGCATACTGTGCTTTTGCAAGACCTCGCTGGGCAGCTCTACTGGCCCACTCAAAAGCTTCTTCTTCGTTTCGTGGAAGCATAGGCTCAGCTCCCACCATGTACCAAGCACACATGGCAAGCATGGCTGTAGGGTCACCACTTAAAGCAGCAATAGTATAATAATGAATACTAAGTGCAGCGTCCTGTGGGCAACCAAGTGTACCATACTCGTAAGCATGGCCTAGTTTAGCAGCGGCAGGACCATAATTGAGATCCGCAGATTTTACATATAGCTGAACCGTATACTGAATATCCTTAAATACGATATCGCGATATCCTTCCTCATAAATCTTTGCAAGCTCAAATGGTCCTTGTGGAAACGTTTCGTTGGCTGAGTCCGAAGCTCTAGTGAGCCACTTGATTCCCTCTTGTTGTGTCTTACCTCGTGCAGCAGATGATCCCACATGTAGACCAAGTTTTCCGTAGAAGCAAGCAATTCCAAGTCGCAACATAGCGCCTGGGTGGCCTCGAGAAGCAGATTGTCTTAAAAACTGAACTGCTCGACGTGCGTCTTTAGAAACTCCCCAGCCTTCTTCTAGGCACAAGGCGGCACGGTAACTTGCTTCTGCATGACCGTGTTTCGCAGCCAGTTGAAAGAGTAAAAACGATTCTTTTAAATCTGGTTTTCCCAATGCCCCAGATGCGTAAGCATCTCCAAGAAGGTATTGGGCATCAGGAAATCCACGATCAGAAAGCTTGTGAAGATGGCTTATGGATTCTTTTAACAAATCATGCTTTATTTTGCTTTCCTGCGCAGCAGTAAGAGGACCAGTCGAAGCAAGAGCAGGCCCTGTAATGGATGATACCGAAAGTGTAGAAGAATGCCCTCTTGCAGGAGAACCGTTTGCATGGGAAATATCCTCATCCTGCTGTATAAAGCTTGCGCGTTCACCTTTTGTACCAGAAAGAAGCGCAGTTTGCAGCATGTATTGTGCAAACTGAAACTGAATAACTGGATCATTTGACTTTTTAGCATTCTTTCGATACAACTCAATAGTTTTAATTCGAGGAAGAAGGGATGCAGAATTTTCTCCCAAGTTGGTGGTAATAAAAGACTGGTTGAGGTCAAAGGCTGAAAGTCCAGCCAAGTCAGACATGGCGGGAGAGTGCGATCGACCTTCTCGACCAGTCACACCAGGAGCACTAAAGTCTAATGAAGAAACAGAAGATCTGGTAGACAATGCATGTGAAGATAATCTAGAATGTCTATAATTTGTTTGAGGATAGCCCAGAAGGCCATTTGAGCTAGAGTTGCGCTGCTGGTGAGTATAAGGTGAGTTAGGAGAATTTACAGCGGGAGTAGAAGCTGATCGAGGAATACCTCCACCAGTTGTGGCTGGGTGTAGTCTTGGAGACTGATAAGGAGACTGAGTCCCATAAGATCCAGTTGAAGACTGCGGTCTACTGTTCATGCCACTGGATCGGTTGGGCCCAGCTGAAGAAGGCCTAGAGCCCCTAGGTAGGACAACAGGCGGGGGTTGTAAAGGAAGTCCATACTCATCTGGTGCTTCGCCTTCAGCAGCATACCTTTCTTGAGGTTGAGAGTAGTTATCTAGGTTGTTACTTGAGTAGGAAGAATGGGTCTTATGGCCAGCATATCCATGTCCTGCGGAGTTTTGCTTTGTATGATTTGCAGTTACGTTTGTATATGACGTTTCTGAAGTGAAAGATTGCTGAGGCGGGAGGGGGTGTTGAGAAAAGTCATTTACTGCTTCAGAAGCTATGATAGCGGGTGGTGGAGGAGGTGGAGAGTATGCTGGTTGACTAGCCATAATACAGGAGAGGTGAGTCTGAAGAATAGGGTTGGATGGTCAGTGATTGTAGGGTGCCACTAACAGACCTCACCTTAGTAGGAAAAGTTGAAAGCTAGTGAAAAACCAGAAAAAGTCTGGAACTCAGTGTATTTATGTTTGAAGAAAAATGGTAATTCTAATTAGTTGCGAGTAATGAAAAGAGCTGAAAACGTTCTAATAGCTGAGTTTTCTGCGATGAAGGACTTGAAAGTTAGTGAGTTAGAAGGAATCAGAAAAAACAGCGAGAAAAGGAAGGTTTAAGAACCACTCCATCTTGAATGTTGCGTTTTAAAAAATTGAAAAAAAACATTCATAATAATACTAGAAAAATAAATAAAATAAAATAAATAAAATAAAATAAATAAATAATACTAAATAATACTAAAAATAAAGTAAGCCATATTAAGTACAGCCATTTTCAATACATAATTACAGAGAGTTGACTTCTCTCCTACACCACAAAGTGATAATGAGACTTCTAAAAACATTTTCAATTTCAGATTCAATGTTTAAGGCTAGCAGCCTATGCCCAATTATCAATAGCCAACAGCCAGACTCTTTGAGAATACATTGCGATATGATGATGATCTCCAGTGCTGATGAAAAACTTTCTCCTTCTTCTCTCTTTTGAGTGCAGAGATGAAGAAGCGTATTAAGCGCGGTGGGTTTGTTGTGGGTAACCACACCATCCCTTCTGATGTGTGGAGCAAACGAGTGGGAAAGTGCAACGAGGCGTTTCCAAGACAACAGTATGCTAGTGTTGTTTTATTTTATCTGTTTTCAGTATTATACATATTGATTCGTGTCCAAATTAAAAGGGTTAATGATAAAATTATGTAATTCGCTGACAAATAACAATACTGACACATATATTACTAATGATTATTTAATGTTTAGTAATGTCATTTTGCCGAAATCTCACTAGTAGAGGAGTAGTAAAATCAACATCATCACACATTTATTAATCAAGAAACTGCTGCAGCCAGCCATACCCGCCCTTAATAAATCTTAAAATCGCAGCACCAGCACCATCAATACTAATATCACCAGTGATTGTAGCAGTAATAGCAAACTACTGAAGACTACAATTCAACTTCTCCGCGTTTTCAACCCCATTCACCGACAATAAATCTCATAACTGGTACCAATTTGCCACTTAACAACTATTCTCTACTAAATTTACAAACATTCAAATAACTCACTATGGGTAGCAAAGTCGGAAACGCATTATTTGTAAGTATCTTCGTTTACTTTTTCTCCCTCACCGGGATTTCGTTTATCTAATTTCGAACCGTAGACTTGTTTTTTACTCGTTTTATGTTCCAGTATCCTTGCCTACGCTTTTAGGAGAGCATTGGCTCCAATTGTGGGCAAAGCTACTTTTAAGCTTCAGTCTATTATGAATAATCGTCATGATCGAGGAATTGCTCTTCCTGATGATGATATTCATGGCGATCTTGAACAGCAACGCCTACATCATCAATCTGATGATAATTTTGATATCAGTGATGACGAAACTGCGCAGCCTCTAGATGAGCCTACCCTTTCTCAAGTTGAGGATGGCCATAATGAAGTTCCTGCCCAGGCAGAAGAGCTTTTGGGTCGTGAAGAGTCTCACCTGCCATCATCCCCATGAAACTAATATTTTTGTCCGTCCCCTCTTCTTCTTTTTCTTCATATTTTTGTAGTCCTTTTAACCAAATTCGAGTTCAAAATTCCAAATTCAAATTGTTCGGTCTCCTGCCTAAATCCGACTGCCGTTACCATTTTTGGTTATCCAAGTAATATATTCTTTTGTATAGTAATCTAATGCACGTCAATATTATCTCTATAAACAATGCTTATTTGTTCTCCTCTTACTAAACCTAGGTTATATAGGAATAATATGGAATTCATTCTACCGCCCTTGTAAGTATTCAATCTTCTTCCTCCCTTTTTCTCTTTTTTTTTCGTCCTGGAAACTTCCAAATCTTAGGTATTTCCACTATCCTCTCTATTCTAGGCATAATTCTCTTTTTTATTATTTTTTTAATTCTTTTTTTTTTAATTTTTTTTGGTGTCCTTGGTTGTTTCCTTTGCTTTCTTCACAACTTCAATACTCTTTAACTGTGCTCTTTGCCACTTTTCACTATGGCACCTTCTCTGCTCTCCAACGAGCAGCAAAGCGCAATATTAACTGACTCGAAACTAGCTCAGTCTACTCCGCAGTCAAACGGTGCCATCCATACCTCAGATGTCGTTTCTGATAGTGCTGGTAAGATTTTCGGCATGGAGAATTTTGGCAATACATGCTATTGCAACTCAGTTATTCAGTGTCTCTACTATTCTAAACCTTTCCGGGAGCATGTACTAGGATTCCCGCATCCATCAGAATCTTCGCCAACAAAACCGCTGCGAAAATCTGTGCCCGGCTTACACCCACATCCTTTCACTGTAGACCCTGCCTCTGCAAAGATATCAACTTCTACTGGGTCAGCCGAAAGTACTCATGCCCAAACACAGGCTGCTCTCGTGATGGCAAGCCAAGCTCGTGCTAATGGCTACGATTACTCTACAGCATTAAATCATTCAGGTGTCTCCAATCCGTCTTCAAGTGCCGCCTCTGAAATATCCAAGAAGCAATCTGCATCTGAGTCGAAATCCCTTGGTCGGCGAATGTCTCTCTTTGGCAAATCCTCCTCAAGCAATAAAAATAATTCAAGTACTACAACTAACGGTAATGCCACTAATACTAATGATGCCACTCATTCCAGTACAGCGGTTGAAAAACTTGCTGAGTCAACCACAGAGAACTTAGCCGATTCCAACGGCTCCAACCCCACTAATCTGGCTGAGGTTACTAATGCCATGTTTGATTCAAACGGCCAAACCTCTTATCCCACATCCAAATTACTTTATCCAGGGTTAAAGGGCATCATGCTAGGTGTGCGATACCCAGGCCAAAATATTCCCGTTGTGGGATTTACGGATGACCCATTTGCAACCCAAGAAACCCGCAAACGAAGTGCTCTTGTAAAAGGGCCCATCATTAATCTCGACCTCTCATACGCTGATAATTATAACATGAAGGAATCTCTCTTCACATCCCTTAAAGACATATTTGAATGTATGGCTGAGAACCAGTCTAGAATTGGTGTGGTGTCTCCGTGTAAACTCATTGAAGTACTTAAACGTGAAAATGAGCTATTTCGCTCTTCTATGCACCAAGATGCCCACGAATTTTTAAACTTTTTACTCAACGAAGTTATTGAGAACATTGATCGACAAAATCGTCTAATTGGATCTTCGAAGATCGGCGTGTCTGTGAATGCTGGCCAGAATGGAACTTCCACTCCGACTTCTTCAAGTGCTACCACCCCTACTTCTCGTTCCAGATGGGTTCATGATCTTTTTGAAGGCCTGTTGACTTCAGAAACAAAGTGCCTGACCTGCGAAACTGTTTCAAGGCGTGATGAGCAATTTTTAGATTTGTCAATTGATATTGAGCGTAATTCATCTGTGACTGCTTGTCTTCGCCAGTTCTCCGCCTCCGAAATGCTCTGTGAGCGTAACAAGTTCAACTGTGACAACTGTGGTGGTCTTCATGAAGCTGAAAAGCGTATGAAGGTTAAGAAACTTCCTAAGATTCTCGCACTTCATTTGAAGCGCTTCAAATACACTGAAGATTTGCAGAGAAATGTTAAACTGTTTCATCGAGTTGTTTACCCCAAACATTTGCGGTTAGACAATACTACGCATGACGCTCAGGATAAGGACAAGCTCTATGAGCTCTATGCTGTTGTAGTTCATATTGGCGGTGGCCCTTATCATGGCCATTATGTATCTGTTGTCAAAACTGAAACTTCTGGCTGGTTGTTGTTCGATGATGAAATGGTAGAAGGCGTTGATCCCACTTATGTCTTTAACTTTTTTGGTGATAACAAGGGCTTGGCTACGGCCTATGTTCTTTTCTATCAAGAAATATCACATGAGCAGTATGAGCGGGAAAATTTATATACTAACACCGCACCAGCAGGAGCTGGTATCACTACTGCTTTCAACACTCCAACCGCTACAGCTGTCCCCAGTATTAATCCTAGTACAACTGGGCTTCCTATCCATGTGAATTCTCCCCCAGTGGCATCTCCCACTCCTGTTTCTGCTATGCCTCCAAATTCTCCCCTTGACATGCATCCTTCCGCAACTAACACAGATTCTGCTTCAGAATCTATCCCCATTCCCAATTCTCATCATAACAACCCATTACTTACTGCATCCTCTACTTCACTCAAGGCTAGCGCTTTGAGCCTTCCTAAACGAACTCAAACCAATGAAAGTGTCTCTGATACACAAGAAGATTTTACAGCTCATCATCTATCTCCCATCAGAGATACAGATAGCGCACCACAACCTGCCACTAGTCCTCAACGGCATCTTCACACTTCTCATTCTGGGCTTTCTCGTTTTAAAACAAGCTCTTCCAATTGCAAAAGTCTAGTAAATTCAAGCCACGCTGCTTCTTCAAATAGCAGCAACTCCGGGACATCATCAGGAATTCATTTTTGGAAGAAAAAGGACTTGAAAGAAGACACTCCTCCACCTGTTGAGACAAAACCGGACTCTAAGCCTGACTCTGCAGCACATCCATCTGCTGAAGTTCAAAAAAAGAAGTCTCGCCATTTGTCTTTTACATTTAAAAAGCATTAATTTTGTTTTTGATTCCTGCAAAGTAAATGTATGTACATATATAATAGTCAACAATGATTTTGCTGCTTTTTTGTACTGCTTGTTATTTTTTTTTTTTTTTTTTTTTTTTTTTTTTTTTTTTTTTTTTTTTTTTTTTTTTTTTTTTTTTTTTTTTTTTTTTTTTTTTTTTTTTTTTTTTTTTTTTTTTTTTTTTTTTAACTTTCCCTACTTCCCTTCAAAATTTTTCAAAGTGAATCCTACAGAAAGGATTAGAGAACACCAGAACACCACATAGACCATGTCATGAATATCAAAGCTCTATATTAACAATCTGAATTGCACTCTTTCTAAATTTTTTTCTTCCTTTTTACTATTCATCAGTTATTTCTTTCATAAGATTATATATTTTATATTATCCTTTCTTTATTTACAGTTTGTTATTCACCTATTTAAGCAGTAAACAAGCACTGCTCCTTTAAGCTAGAAAATCTCAACTTCTTGCTCTTCCAAAAGCTTATTACACTCAAATAGCCTCTCACTGGCTTCATGCTGCTAAACAGCAGCGGAAGTACATTGCCTACGATTCTTTTTTTATATGTTTTTTTTGTAATAATGGATTATCCAAGACAAAGGAACCCTATTTAACAAACTATACACCCGATTTTTTTTAACTCGCGTCGTATTTTCTATTTTCGGTCTTTGACTTAATTTTTGTTTTTCTTTTCTATTTCTTTTTTTCACTTCCAAAAAACTCTCTTCTTCAAACTTCTTGCGGTCCTCGTTTACCAACTTTCTTTCATTTACACTTCAGGTCTTCACACTATTGCTGCGTCTTTTGCTTGTGCGCTGCTCCACAGTTTTGTCAACAAACAACCATATTTTTGCGTCCACTCCACCTAGAAGCATACTGAATTCAGGCTTCGCACCTTTCATAGAGACACCAACACACTGTCAAGGACCATCTGGTTCTAATTCATAGCCAGTATGCATCGAAGAAACTCGGCTGTCTCTGTTCCTTTTTCATCCCCGACACCATACCCAGAGCCGACACCACTAAGTAGTAAAGATGTTGCTGATAGTATACCCCCAGATTCCTCTTCGATAACTCTCAATCCTTTCCACGGCTCCGAAAGTATGATGACCCTAGAGACAACTGACCCAAAAGCAATACGTCCTCCTTCATCTTCAACTGGAGAGCTCTCCGTATCTACTGCCACGCACAGCCGTTCAGATCAGTCGCAGCCTTTAGTCCTTTCTTCTACTCACTCACCAATTACAGAGATTTCAGATGATGACAAAATCAATAAAGTATCTAGTGGGACACCTAAAGATATTCTTGATCGCCTGCGTGGATTTTCATTGTTTGCATCGGCCCCAGAGTCTTTCCTCGAGGCTATCGCTGGTAAGCTTGTCCCACAAATGCATTCTGCCAATACATTTATTATCACACAAGGCGAGGAGGCCCGTGCCATGTATTGGATCATTCGAGGATCTGTAGGTATTGTTTCGCGTGATGGAGAAGCTGTTCATGCTGTACTAGGTCCAGGAGCTTTCTTTGGAGAAATCGGTATATTGTTTGACTGTCCTCGAACTGCATCTGTGCAAGCTCGAGAAAAGTGTTTACTTGCCGTCCTCACTGCTGGTGCCCTAAATGAAGTTCTTCCCTCATATCCAGTAATAGAACGTGCGATCAGAGATGAAGCCCAAGAGCGATTAGCTGTACTAGAGAAAAATCAACTTGCAAAGCAAGCTAATATCCAAGAGTCATCAAGGCGAAAAAATAGTGTAATTACTCAGGATCCTCTTTCAAACAATCAAGTGTCGATATCTGAGTCACCAATAACTCCAAATTTCCGCCCGCGAAATCATAGTATAGGAGATCTTAGTACTTACCTAGAACACACCGGAATTCGTGAAATGCTGGCAGAAATGCCTTTATTTAATCAGCTCTCAAGCGCCGTGTTACATCGACTGGCGTTGGGTATAGAACCTAAGGCGTACGACCCGTTTCAAATGATAATTCGGCAAAATACTCCTGGAAAAGACATTTATTTCATTATTGATGGCCAGGTCGAAGTCTTGGATGAAGTGTCCCAAACAGTAATTGCTCGCCTTACACGAGGTGCCTATTTTGGCGAAATGGCTTTTTTATCCTTAGCAGACAAAAGAACAGCATCCGTACGGACTATAACTGAAGTAAACTGCCTGGTGATCACGGAACAAACACTCGACTCGCTTTGTGAAGACTTTCCAGACATCCAAAGCCATATTGAAGAAACAGCCAAACATCGTATCGGTAAAAACCAATCTCAACAAATATGGCAGCAAGACCCACAGGGCCCCAACGCTCCAATTGCATCCTCAACATATCTTAAAAGGCATAGCAGCATATCAACATCTTCTTCTGAACATTCTACTTCTACCCGCGAAGACTCAGACTCGAAGGATGTGCCACAAAGGAAGCTACTAGATCTTGATCCTTTCCATATTAAAAAGAGCACAGAGGACACTCATGATACACATGACAAAGATGAGCATGGAGTCGGCCTCTTCTCCAAATCCTGGAATACGGCGGGCTCTTTTGACTCTCCTTCTGCTTCCATGGTACTTGAGCCTCCAGTCCATGACCTTGCACCTCACGAACTCGATCATACTCAAAATTTAGATCCAACATCACTTAATCGTGCTGATAGCTCTCCTGCAGATTTGGCAGGATATAGTTTCAACTCCCATAGCAGCAGCACTGAATCATCTTTGCCAGCTTCTCCCCATTCTTCATCAGAATCTAACCACCTACTAATTTCTGATCCCGCGACTACGGTAAGCAATTCTATGAACTTCAAGGTCAGTACTAATGATCCAAAGTTTAATACCCCTCCGCACTATTATTCCTCTCCTTCACCAGCTTCTTCACCAAGCCACAACAATAATAAATCTATTTCAATGATGTTTTCTGGGTTTGAATCCATTCCTGAGGAAGACGAAACTGGTGGTGGTGTAATTTTAGGCAGTGATCCACCTACTAGTGATAGTCGAACTCAAGTCCCGTCGACAACCGTCGTTGCTGGTGTTCGACGACGAGTTTCACACGGCCTGCTACTTCACCCTCGCGTTAAGCGTGTACGACAATCTGGCAGGCGTAGATCATCGCTATTTAATGTTGGCCCATTTCCAGATTTCATACAAATCAAAATATTTCAATATTTGGATCTCAAATCCTTAATGGCTATGCAGCGAGTGTGTCAACACTGGCATCAAATTCTTCAGACTTCTCAGCAACTAGTGCGCGAGCTGGATTTGAGGCAATATAATACAACAATCAACGATAAGTCAATTATTTCGATTACAAACTTTGCTGGTTTGCGCCCTAAAGTTGTCGATATTAGTAATTGTTTTCATTTAACAGATGAAGGCTTTTCATTCCTGGTGAATGGAATTGGGTTGGCCAAGATTCATGTTTTTAGGATGAAGTCAGTATGGGAAGTTTCTGGAATGGCGATCATGGATTTAACAGTGCCGTCTATTGGTTCAGACTTAAAAGAGATTGATTTATCTAATTGCCGAAAAGTTGGAGACTCAACGCTTTCCAGATTGATTGGATGGATTGTTCCAGCATATGGCCCTGATGGTCAACCTACCGTTTCCCCTCCTCCTGGAACCGTAGTAGGTTGTGCTAAGCTTAAGCGCATTTCGTTATCTTACTGCAAACATATCACAGACAGGTCCATGTACCATATGGCGATGTTCGCCTCTGACCGTATAGAGTCAATTGATTTAACAAGATGTACAACTATAACAGATCACGGATTCTCATTTTGGACGCTTCGATCTTTTTCCGCTTTACGGCATTTGTGTCTAGCGGACTGCACATTTTTAACAGACAAGGCAATTATTGCAATTGCATCGGCTGCGAAAGGTTTACAATCTCTTGTTCTTTCGTTTTGCTGTGCTTTGACTGATGTCTCTGTGGAAGTATTGGCTCTTGGTTGCCCAGCATTGGAAACTCTTGACCTGGCATTTTGTGGCTCTGCGGTTTCGGATATGTCATTGTCTACAGTTGCTTTGCATTTACTAGAACTTAAGAGTCTTTCTGTCAGAGGTTGTGTCCGCGTCACAACTTCAGGAGTAGATACCATTCTGATGGTGGCAGGATCTCATAAACTGAAATTTTTGGATATTTCGCAGTGCCGGAATGTACAGGGCCACGTCCAAGGACCTGTGGATGTAAATACAGGTCTTGCCCGTGTTACTATCAAACAGTAGCATTTATTTATTTATTTATTTATTTATTTATTTATTTATTTATTTATTTATTTATTTATTTATTTATTTATTTATTTATTTATTTATTTATTTATTTATTTATTTATTTATTTATTTATTTATTTATTTATTTATTTATTTATTTATTTATTTATTTATTTATTTATTTATTTATTTATTTATTTATTTATTTATTTAT
>JAJLWW010000012.1:215866-239660 GCA_030570935.1 Geotrichum klebahnii | reverse complement strand
TAGACTCAGAAACGAATGTTGCTGAACTCATTATTCCACCTCCTGAGGATGGGTTTGAGGGCCATGACGAGTGGATTGTGCATAGAAATTTTATGATTCCCTCCAGTTTATCGAAATGTACCCAGGACTGCCAAATTGGCTCCTATATCAAGGTCACACATAAGCTCAAGTTTGCAATTAGCTTGTGTAATCCTGATGGTCACACCTCGGAACTCCGAGCGTCTTTACCTGTCTGTTTATTTATTTCCCCTAATGTCGCCATCACTTCTCTTCATCCTACTCTATTTATCACAGTGATCTGCGCAGTACACAAACCGTGTGAACAGTGTATTACATAAACAGTTATCCCAGTAAGTTCCACCAGATTAAGAGTCACAAATTTGAACTCATACCAAGCTATTGACTGAGCGCAAATTATAGGTCTGCGAGAATAGACATTCTTGAGGGTCAAGGGAGTAGTTGACTCGAATATCACATTCTGAGCCTCTCTCAAAACGGATTTAAGTTTACAAACTTACAAATTTTCAAGAGAGTAGTTGACTCGAATATGACATTCTGAGCCTCTCTCGAGACGGATTAAAAGCCTACAAACTTTCTATTATGATTTTGATGGTTTCTTCGATGATAGCAGTCTCACTGCTGTTCAATCGAGTGAACTTGGTACCACTCTCTATACGGATATTAACCTTTCTGATCCTGCTTGGTGTGACTTGACACCATATGAGCAAAAGAAGTTAATTGCCAATTACAACTTTAGAAGAGCCCAAGTTACACATTCTATGTCGGTCAGCGAAGCCGAAAGCATTTTAATGGATATTCATAAAGAAGGCCATATTGGTTTTTCTACTATTATTGAATCAATCAAGAAAAATCGTCTTTCCACTGGCACTCAGCTTGATCACGACACAACTGTGCTAAATAAGATCAACTTGCACAGGTTGATACGTTCATGTGCCACATGTATTTGTGCTAAAATGGTGAACAAGTCTTTCCCCTTGACAAAGCGTACCTTTACACATATTGGTGAAGTCATTTCCACTGACTTAGCAGTTGGATTGCCTAGAAGTCTTAAGCAAAACGCTTACCTAGCCATTTTCATTGGCAGCTATTCCAAGTTTGTGTGGGTAAAGCCACTTACTTCAAAGTCAGAAGCTCAAAATTATATTCCCAAGTTGGTGGCATTTATTAGATGCCAGACCGAACGTACCGTCAAGACTATACAATCTGATAATGGTGGTGAATTTGCAGTGCACTAAAGAAGTATCTTGATCAAACAGGTATAATACATGAGACCACTGTTCCTTATGTACATCAGCAAAATGGAAGAATCGAAGTGCAAAATCGAATCATCTTCAACAACTATATAAGAGCTCTATTACTAGAAAGCGGTTTACATATGGGTTTCTGGGACGATGCTGTTAACTATGCTGCTCACGCGATGAATATTACTTTCATTCGCCATACTCCCTTTACAGGTGAGAAGTTGACTGCATATGAACACATATATGGGCATCCTCCTGATAGAAGACATTGGTTCATTTTTGGTTCAGATGCGACTATATTTATTCCTGTCGAGGATCGTGGAAATCAACAGAAACTACAGTCTCGTGCAGTTGAAGGGATTTATCTTGGACTCGCTCCTTTCCGAAGTGGAGCATTGTTCTTTGTGCCTGAATCTGGAAAATATGTGTCTGCTGTGAAGTATGACCTACGTCAAGGAGTTTTTCAAGTAGCTCACAATATCTCTAAAGATGTGAATATTTTGGCTGAGCCAATATGGCATATTCTTATCCCTGATGATTTTGAGCAGTCTAGCCTCCAAGAACCTGCGCTTGAAACTTTTCCCACCAATTTACCAGATCTCAGTGCTACACATTCGTCATTTCAATTTCCTCGTGATGAGAATGAGATGGAATACGAATTTATAAATCAGGATGCGCGGGATTTCAATACCCATGAGCAAGCGAGGTTACCAGTCTCTGTTGAGACTGATCTGAATACTAACCCTGGCAAGAATGTCGATATGACTCAAGCCGCTCCGCATTCCATTGTAGAGCCTAAAAAGGCCGACTCACTTGTGTTGGACCCGGTTATACCAAGTGTTACCGAATCGGTGATCCCTAGTGAGAATTTATTGGATCATAGTGAAATATCTTTGAATCCTGGTGCCCAGCACCCTATTGCAGTGCCTGAAATGGCCGATTCACATGTTAAGGACTTGATCGAACCCAGTGTTGTTAACTCAGTAGTTCCTAGTGATATTTTGTTGGACCATGGTGAAAAACCAACGGGTCCAGTTGCTCGGCAATTTAAGCCATTTGAGCACACCTCGCAGCCTGTTTCTGTTAATGCACCACAACTTTCTCCGAGTGATGCAGGAATTCAGACTGCCAGTCCCATTGCCCCAGTGTCAGTTGACACAAGTGCTTCCTCGGTGGTTATACGGCCCGTTGGCATGAAACCCCATGAATCTAGGCGTAATCGCAGAGGTAGACCAAGAAAGGTCAGTCCTACTAGCGATCCTACTCCGGCTCCTACTCCTGTAGAGTCAGTTACATTGGACCTCCCATTGGAAAATCCAGATGTAGGGGGAGGTAATACAGCAGTGGATCTTGAGGAACATACAAGCACTCAAAACCCAGACGTTCTGGAGGAGCCTAGAGTCGCTACCCAAGCAGACGATGTGGTTGAGCTCATCCTTAAGAAAGATAGAGACTCAGAGGCAGTGGATCTGAAGAAGTCTACAAGCACTCAGATACCGGAGGTTTTACCTGAGCCAGAAATTGTCAATACAGCAGCAGAAGTTTTGCATGAGCCTGTGGTTGTTCTTAATACACCAGACGTTCTGGAGGAGCCTAGAGCCGCCAACCGAGCGGACAAATCGGTTGAGCCCATCCTTAAGAAATATGGTGACTCAGAGGAGCATGAGATTGATGAGGATCTATTAAGGAGATTTCAAGAGTTAGTTAGAGAGACATATAAGAAAGCACAATTATTTGGCAGAGTGAGTGAGTTTAATAAACCCGATTTTGATCTTCCAACAATATTTGTCAACCTCCCAACGTAGAATCAGTAAAAATCAACCCTAGCCTTATTTACACACATGAGATATTCTAGTTTCCTCTACTCTCCTATACATGAGCAAAATAGAAGTTCGTTAATATGGAGTCGATAAAAGACCAGCTATCACTGCTTTCTGAAGATATTCGAGATATAACAGACAACATAGTACGACTTAAAAGCGTTGGAAATGATTCTCCTGTAGTGTATGAAGAACTAGTTGACCTGATTCAATCCCAATTCCGCCACGTTGAATCTGATGTGCAAACCATACATTTTGAAACTGAGGACACTTTAAGTGGAAGTGAGAGGGAAAAGTGTTTTGGGGAAATTGGAAAGATTAATGAAGATATTAAAATGCAAGTATGAGATCCAATCTTGTGCTCGACGTTCTTGTTCTAATAGATGCCATTCTAGTTCGAAGCGATACTTTCGCCAATGCCAAATGCAGCGTAAGAAGCAAGCTATGAATTCCCAAAGACATCAGAGAGAGTTGTTATTTGGAAATCAGGAAGGTTCCAAAAATGAATCGATGATATCGAAGTGAGTTGAAATTCGAGTTAATTGAATGGTATTTAGAAGCCAAGTCTAACAATGAATTTAAGCCCTGAGAAAAAGGCGTTGTCCAAATCAGAAGACATTACTGTTACACTAAAACGAGTCCACCAACTTGCACAAACAGAAGCTATAAAGTCTTCGCTGAATATTGAAGAACTTGAACAATCCACCAGGAGTATGGCTCAGTTAGACTTGAAATATTCAGTATTTCAGAATGTCTTGGGAACATCTCAAAAGCTCATCAAGCATCTAGAACAGGCAGACAAATGGGATCGCACGTGTATGCTTGCATCTTTAGGATTCCTAGCACTGGTTGTGACATGGATTATATGGAGACGACTTTTAAAGGCTCCAGTGATGTTCTTTTTTTCCTTATTTCGAATGCTACTATTCTCAAGTCGAGCACCTGTTGAGGATAATGTTACTGAATAGTGTACTACAAACTTTACAAAATATCCAACGTAAATGCTGAAGAGTGTAAAACCTTTGCATAATGAAATTAATATTTATCTCCAAGCAACAAACACTTCATCTGTGCGAAATCTTTGAGTACACACAGAGTTCTTTATCGGTGTTATGTTTCCTGTTCTATAGCTTAAAAGGCCAGCATGTGCAATCATTATTCCATTGTCGATGCAGAATCTTTCATCAGTAGCAAAAACATTTCCTCCCCGGTCCGCAGCCATAATTCCCATCATTTCTTGTAGCCTTTCATTACAACCAACTCCCCCCACAATTAAAACTTCTTTGCTTCCAATATGTGCCATTGCACGCTCAGTGATTTCCACCAGCATTGAAAACAACGTTTCTTGTAGTGAAAAACAAAGGTCTTCGACAGTGATTTCTGTAGGACCATCTGTCAGAGCTTTTCTAGATTTTCTACCACCAAGTACTTCCAGTGCAATGTCATCAATATATTCCAAAATGCCAGACATAGACATATCCATACCTTTGACAGTGTAAGGTAGTGTTACAAAGTTTTTTCCTCTAACAAAACAATTAGCAGTTATTTCCGACTCAAATATCTTTCAAATATTCATACTTTTTTGCCAATTGCTCAATATTATAGCCAGGGCTTGGTGCATTCGAAATTTGCAAGGTCCTTGCAAATCGATCTAAGCAGTTTCCAACTGCAATATCAAGAGTTTCTCCAAAGATGCGATATCTCTGGTTTGAATACGCAATAACTTGTGTATTTCCTCCAGAAACGTAAAGTACTACAGGATTGTCCGCGCCTGTTATTTCTCGGCCCATTTCAATATGACCTACACAATGATTAACCCCAACTAGAGGGATTTTCCACATTACACTCAAGCATCTAGCAGCGACAGCAACAGATTGCAAAGGAGCTCCCATTCCTGGGCCCTGAGTAAAGCAAACACAATCTAGATCCTTAGAGTGTACTCCTGCTTCCGTTAATGCTCGTTTTACAAGGCGAGCAACCCAGTTTCTATGATGTCGCGCAGTATCTCTAGGTAAGAAACCTTCGCCTGGAGGTGAAATATACGTATCTCTGATATTAGAAAGCACAACTGCTCGATTGCTTGAAGTAAGAGGTCCGGGGAAGTGTTTAATAACCCCCACAGCAAGTTTATTAGCAGAACCTTCAAGTCCCACTGCAATATAGCATGACTTTTTATTGTCTAAATATTGATCCAGGTTTTGCTCGACCATCGCAACAGTGGGTGTTCAAATAGACATCTGTGGACATTGAGATCCAAACTTCGTTTCATTTTGATTTCTTTGATTTTTCTCGCAGCACGTGACTTAGTTACCCGTACAAATCCTTTTGGGACGTTTTAAAGATGTGTTTTTTCAACACGTCTTTTCACTTCCTCTTGATCAGATTTTCTTTGACTCCTGCAACTTGTACAAAAGTCATACTTCAATTTAAGATGAGTTTCGGTAGACAAACACCTACAATTGTTGTCCTCAAGGAAGGTACTGATACTTCTCAAGGACGTGGTCAAACTATCAGCAACATCAATGCCTGTTTGGCCATCCAAGATACAATTAGATCAACACTTGGACCCCTCGGATCTGATATCTTAGTGAGTCTTGGTTGTTATTCAGGATTATCTTTGATACTTCTTGTTTTATTTTGAGATTCTAACCTGATTTATTTTATCATAGATTGTTGGAGAAAGAGGTGATACTACCATATCCAATGACGGCGCCACCATTCTTAAGCTTTTGGATGTCATTCACCCTGCTGCAAGAGTGTTGGTCGATATTTCAAGATCTCAGGATGCAGAGGTTGGTGATGGAACTACATCAGTAGCTCTTTTGGCTAGTGAACTTTTAAAAGAGAGTAAAAATTTTGTCGAAGAAGGTGTTTCTACCCATACTTTAGTCCGTGGATTCAAATTAGCTGCTAGACTAGCAGTTGAAAAAGTCAGATCTATTGCAGTTGAGGTAAAAAAGTCTGACCCAAGGTGAGTAGGAACTTATTTCGTTCTTGACTCTACTTTTTATTTCTAACTATCACTTAGCGAGTTCCGTGATTTGCTCGAAAGATGTGCATCTACAGCAATGTCATCCAAGCTGATCAACAACAATTCTAGTTTCTTTACAAAAATGGTGGTTGATGCAGTTTTGACTTTGGATCAAGATGATCTTAATGAGAAGCTTATTGGAATGAAAAAAGTTCCTGGTGGAGGTATTGAGGTAAGAATCAACAATTACGATTTTGGTTGTGAGGATATCTACTGACTAGTACTAGGACACTCTTTTTGTCGAGGGAGTAGCGTTTAAGAAAACATTTTCTTACGCCGGATTTGAACAACAACCAAAATCCTTTGTCAAGCCTACAATCATTTGTTTGAATGTAGAATTGGAACTCAAGGCAGAGAAAGATAATGCTGAAGTTCGAGTGGAAGAGGTTTCTGAATATCAGGCCATTGTGGATGCTGAATGGCAAATTATTCTTGGAAAGCTCGAAAATATTTGCAAATCTGGAGCCAACATTGTCTTATCAAAACTTCCTATTGGAGATCTAGCGACTCAATATTTTGCTGATAGAGATATATTTTGCGCTGGACGAGTAGCTGGAGATGATATGGATCGGGTCATTCAGGCCGTAGGTGGTATTTTACATTCTACATGCTCTGATATTAAGCCTGAAAATCTTGGAACTTGTGAAAGCTTTGAGGAGAAGCAGATTGGTGGCGAACGTTTCAACATTTTTACTGGCTGCCCATTGACTAAAACTTGCACACTTGTTTTGAGAGGTGGCTCAGAACAGTTTATCGCTGAAGTTGAGCGATCTTTACATGACGCTATTATGATCGTGAAGAGAGCTGTAAAGAATAATGTCGTTGTTGCCGGAGGTGGAGCCTGCGAAATGGAAGTTTCCAAGTACCTACGAGAATACTCCAAATCAATCGCTGGTAAGCAACAGCTTCTTGTTGCAGCATTTGCTAAGGCCTTAGAAGTCATTCCCAGACAACTTTGTGAAAACGCTGGTTTTGACGGTACTGATATTCTCAACAAATTGAGAATGAAGCATGCTAAGGGCGAAATCTGGGCTGGTGTTGATTTTGAATCCGAATCTACAGCAAATAATTTTGATAAATTTGTATGGGAGCCAGCTTTAGTGAAAATTAACGCTATTCAATCAGCAGCAGAAGCAGCCTGTTTGATATTATCTGTTGATGAGACTGTTAAGAATGAAGAAAGTGCTGCCCCTCAACAAGGCATTCCAGGTCCTGGAGGTATGAGAGGCGGGGCAGGTATTCCCCGTTAAATTAATTTCACCCATAGCACTTGTAATCTATATAATTATTTACTAGGACTATCCTTGAAATCTCCATTTCCACAGTACGTTCTTCAATTCTTCAATTTGGATTGATGAGAATAATGTAGGAATGTCCATTTCTCGAACTTTATCATGGAAACCAAATATAATTTTAAGATTCCAAAGGTCATCGGCATGTATTGGCGAACTAGCCATAGTTTGCGTAGTTAACAACATATCTGTTTCCGTTGTTTCTACTGACCTTCGGCACGTACCTAATTTATGAGTTAGTTTAATTTTGAAAACACATGAAAAAATTAAAGATAAACATACCAGAGAAAGTCAGATGGGTGATTTCTTCGATATCCACAGTATTCAAAAGATGTAAATATTTGTAATAGTTGCGATGACTATTCTCAATCAATGATGCTTTATATGTCACGGCTAGCTGGGCCATTGGGTCTAAGACACGCCTAATCACATGTAGAGTCTTGGTTTTCAGGAAAAGCTTAGTCGCAGGACTGTTTTGATCTAAGCAGATAGTTAAAGGAAAATATGATTCAGACATAACTGAAATTTCTATAATGTCAGATAGTGCTGGAAGGAGAAAAGGGGCTTTTCGACAAATTTGTTCTCCAGATGTTAAAAGTAAACTGACATCAACCGCACAAGGATTTGCATTATCAACTTCTTTAATCACAAGGCACCTGGGTTTTGCAGCTAAGGCCCAAAAATATCTCAATGGTTGTAAATGGGCAAAATTATCTGACACACTAGTAGGGAAAATCGGATAAGAGGAAATAACCAAAGCTGCAATGTCAATGGAATCTCTATCAAATCCATACTGACCTCCGCCTAGAAAAAGAATTCCTAGACACATTTGAGCTGCAAGATACGTTCCGTAGGTAGTATCCTTTTTTTTTAGAAGACAAAGTGCTCGTACTCGTCGAAGGGTTTCTAAATCTCCTGTTCCAGCCATAATCACAGAAACTGACAAGGCAATAGAGCTCTGAATCTGAATCAGTGCTACTTTAGTTATGCGTTGATCATGAGCAGTGGCTGGCATATCGCTGAACTGTGTCACCCGGTCAAGGTAGTAAAGCAGGGTATCTCTGGCTTTGAGACTGCCTGTTGAAGCATGCTTCAATCCAATAGCCATGCACAATCCAGCAATAACGTAGAAATAAGGAAGCTGGTCAGAATTCAGTTTGTGGTTACCTTCAAAAATTTTCATTTGTAAAACGGCAGGGACATTGTTATAAACCCATTCCTGGTCTTCACCAATCTCATTCCATAGAATTAGATGGGAAGCCAGTGTTCGAATAAGAAGAAAGTCGGGACGTATATAATCATAAAATTGAGGAGTTTTTGGTGGAGCAAGTTTTCTGGCAATATCCAAATTTGACGTCTTTAAGAACATCAAAAGAAGTGCCATAATTGCACCTGGGACACTGACGTCAAGGATGGTTGAGGTTTGTACATCCTTTGATTTGGTTGCCAAAGATAGAAGTCGTTCAACAACCATGATATCAATTAGTCCATGTAAATCGTTTCCCTTCCCCAAATTTATTAGACCCAAAGCAAGCCCCGCCGCCAATTTATAGCCTTCATTCCGCATGGTATCAGCACCATCTAAAGATCTCCCTTCAATCTCACCTAAAAAGGTTTCTGTCATTCTTCTGTGCTGAGAACCAGTATAAAGTAGCCCCATAGCAATTATTCCAGCAGTTTGAACTAGAGGAGAAATATTCAAATCACTAGAACCTGGAGGGAGTAATGCAACAATGTGAACGGATAAAACCCGTGTAATCTTGGTGTTCATTGACCCCAAATTACTGGCTGCCATTCCAATCAGTAATGCAATAGAGGTGTGAGTGTGCTTGGGACCAAGATAGTTGTAAATATGCCATTCTTCGAGATTTTTGAGATGACCATTCAAGCCCAAACCTAATAAAAAGCCGGCATGCTGTGAAGTCAAGGTAGCCGGTTTGTTAAATGTTATCCAGCTTCCATTCAAATATGTGACATCTTTAGAGACGCTAAGTCCTGAAGAAACGCCATTGTGAAAATAACCCCAAGATAAGCTTTCTTCAGATATTGTTTGCTTTTGGAGAGATAAAGTTATGTTACTTGGCTTTACTTGAACTGTGAAGTTGAGCCGTGGAATAGGATATTTCTCTGTAATAAGGGGTTTGCGGGCTGAAAAATAAAACGCTGCTCGTCCGAGAGATATGGCACAAATTCTAATAACACTTAATTGGTAAAATTCTTCCTGCTTTTTGAGCAATTCCATTTCACTCCAGTCCGCTGATTGTATTAAAGTCAATGACTGAGGTTTAGAAGATTGGAGTAACTTGGATGCTTCATAAAACCTTCGGTCAGACGAAAAAATTAATTTAGAAACCTGTATTCTATCAGACTCCGTTTGTCCGTCCCAAGCAAGGAGTTGATCAACTTCAGCTAGACCATTGATAACAGACTTAATATCCTTAGAGTTCTCTTTTATGGTGATACTAAAAGGTAATCGAGTCGACGAAGGGGTTACCATTTGAATTAGATCATCCCTGCCTAACAGAGTCAATAATTCAAGATCAAATGAGGTTTTGGCGGCTGGCTTATTATAATTTAATACTTCTAAAATGCAATACTTAACGCCCTCAGGATATTGGTTGATAAACCCTCTTGTTATACTAAGTTGCGATAAATTTTCAGCAATGGACATTCCTTTTGTCTGGATCAAGTTAAAAAATTCTAACGTTTTATAAAGCCTAGGTAAAATGAGACCTCCTTCGGGAAGATAGAAATACTCAGTATTAGGCATTCTGAAAAAATTAGCTATGGGTGCTTTTGGGCTATTAGAGAGCACGGAAAATACATCAGGGACTTCATCCCAAGGTAGGCTCATAGAAAATAAAACTGGAGAGGATTAGTACACATGAATGCCAAACCGCTAATTTCGGTTTATGAAAGCTAAGAACTTACTTGGGACTCTTTTCAGGTGGTGATCAAAAATGGAAGCGCACCAGGTAGACAAACAATCGGACCATGATAAAAGATGATGCAAAAGTTCTTCGAGATGCACAACCTCACCTTGAAGAGCTATATCAAGTCTAGCGTCTTCTTTAATGAGGAAGAGCGAAAAAATGAAATGTCGGAAAAAATTGTGATTATTGACTAAAGCATCATCAGGCGGTCTCTGAAGATTTGGCAAGTTTTTTAGATATATGCAATATTGGTCGGAAAAAGTGTATGATTCTGGGTTGGAGAGAAAGTCGTGGCTATGATTAGTTATGGTGTCATGAGGAATAATCAGTAGTATGATAGCAGATACAAATGCATCCCATTCTGTGAAGGAACTTTCTGTAAACAAAATGGAGGCCCAAAGAAAATTCCAAGAAATGAATTCAGGTTCTGTTAAAATTAGTCCAAGCATTTGAAAACATTTGGTAACTAGGAAGTCCTGGGGCTCGAGTTTGAGTTCTGTTTTGTAGTGGCCTTCATCCGTGATAGCATAAACGCTGCCACAATTTATAGATAATTGAGTAACCCTTTTCCAATGGAAAGGGAATCTCATCAAATCTGATTGAATTTGTGAAAAGGAGTCATAAAAGTATACCAACGAATTAACTGTCAGTATTATTGCGATCTCTCTACTAGACTCATTAATTCCCAACTTAATAGGACTAACAGAAAGTGCTTCAATTTTCTGAGAGCCTTTAAACTTAAAGGATTTTTGAAATGTATCCTGTTCAAATGTTAGAAAAATAGCTTGTCGCTGTACAGTATCTGTGACGGCAACACAATAACTTGAAGAAAATGAAAATAGATGCACATCCAAATTTGAAATATAAGAGTTTAGTTGAAAAGACTCAACCAAGGTAAGTAAGACTTCTTTTTGAATATGCTGCTGACCATTATAGCTAGTCGTAGTATGATTAGTTGCACTTTCACTCGCTTCCAGGCCACCTATATCGCGTGTGTGTGATAAACTTAAATCCAGCCTAGACTGAAATACACTAGTCTCAAGGGTTGACTCTATATCTGTGGTATCATTGTGCCCTAATCCAAGTCTACTAGATCTGCGCCTAGAATAATCCTTTGGTTTGACGAAAAAATTATTTGAAAAGTTGGATGGCTGGGAAGAAATATGGCGAACTGAATAAATTTTTAGCATAGCTTTGTTAACGTCAAACGTGGCACATAACGCATTAGCCGTAGAGGAATCACCGAAGTAAATCATTTCTTCAGAGTGCGATATTGAAGCAACTGAGGACGAAACAATTGAACCAATATCAAGTAAAGGATCACTCATTATGAAAAAGTTGGGTATAACAAAACTATCAATATTAGGCTCATCGCTCGATGTGTCCCTAGAAAGAATCAAACCCCGGTCACAGCTAAGCACTTTAGATATTGAATAGGGCAGGCTTACCAGAAATGTAGCCCCAGATAAATAGTAAACATGAGCACATTGAGTCGTAATTATTACAATCGCGTCCTCCGTAGAATTCTGCGTAGCGGAGAATGACTTAGATCTGTGGGGAGTCTGGAATGATGTAAATATAGCACTGGATATAGTTGTCCCTTCGCTAAAGGTGAACTTTCTGACAAGAATGCCATTGTTGATCCAATAAACAGAATTGCCTCGAATTTCTAAATTTTCGCCAAAAGGATTCAGAAGAGAAGTTTCAAGCATATCTATCAAATTTTTATTTCGTGATTAATGAAGTACCAACATAAATATAATTCTAAATGAGTGGTAACTCTGCTCAATGACTGCGTAGCTATTATTTGGCAAAAATTGTGAGATACCATTCATATGTTATGAGTTTATACCCCAACCCTAAATGTTTTTTGCAACTTGCCTTTCATTTAAACTTGCAAGTCCAAAAAAATCCTGAAAATCTTTATTTACTTGTATGCTTCGAGTTTTCGGGGCGTTCTTTTCTTTAAGAATTTATCAAGAGCTGTGATCTTCTCATATTAATCATATTATAGGAAATATCAGCTGTTTAATAATTTGTCTCATCTTTTTCACTTATTGTTATCATTGTGGTGATTTGGCCAAGCAAGTCAAAATAATTTAATACGATAGGTCATTTCATTTTTCTCGGATCATTCGTTAGGCAATTGCGGATGCCTTTAAATTATTGCCAAATTTTAGTGAACTCCAGTAATAACTTATTGCCTGAGATAGAGAAATTATCATGAATGAAATACCTCGAGGTTCTTTGGTACGAAGAACTCAGAAGCAGAAGGAGGAATCTAGCCGTCAAAATACTCTTTCTTCGACATTAGCCACCACCAACTCGAACATAACTCGTTTTTCAAAGACTGTATCTGCGACAGCGAGCACATTTGTTTCTTCACAATACAGCGATTTATCTGGCACTTATTATCATGATACTATGAAAGATATTGTTAGGAGGCCTGCTTTCCAAACAAGATTCTTCTCGTTCAAGCGTAGAGCTCCATCTGAAGTCGTACGAAGCACATTAGCATCAAAAGAAGATATTCGCTATCGCGCGCTTACTACCATTCCTGATGAATTATTTGCAAATATCCCTCGTGGAGTTAATAACTTTTCTTTATTTCAAGGATTTCAAGCAACAACTGGGAACTCGGACAATTGTTTGGACTCACTATCTGTTGGGCTAGACGATCTAAAGCGAGCTTTACCAGACAGTAACCCATCTAAGGAATTGAAGCCTCCATCACGAAAACAGATTTTGAAGGAAAAGAATAAGATTAATCATACTCTAGATCTGCTTGAAATCCGGAAAGGCCTGGCAGCAAATGAGATAACGGAGATTGATAGGAAAATTAGTCATTTACAGTCGACTCGCTCCATTGTTTTTGAAAGAGTAGCCACTCTTGAACAAGAGGAATTTCAACTAGAAAACAAGCTTAGACATCTTGAGATGCAGCTGGAACAAGTTGGGGAAGGTGATGAAACAGACTCAATAGATGAAGCTTCAGAGGTTGATCCGAATTCCACCAAATCTCTTGTTAATGGAAAAGACAAGGCAGCAAAGAATGACACCATCCGAAATAAAACCACAGAGAAGGGGAAAAGCACTAGCATTGATAATAATAAAAATACTGTGCTAGTGGCTGACGATACTTCACTCCTAACTAAAAGAAGTGAAGCTGAAGGTGTGCCCCTTATGTCACAAAGCATATTTGGGAAAATTGAAGAGAAATCTCAACAAAAATCAAAAATTCGGAGGCACTCTACTTCACTTAGAAAAACCATGCCGACTTTACAGCAATATTATTCACCTGGAGAAGTAATTCGAACTATAGATGCGCATGAAGATCTCGTCACTGCTCTAGACTTTGATATTCCATTTGGAACCATGGTATCCGCATCTCTTGACGATACTTGCAAGATTTGGGACTTGAGTCGAGGTCAATGCATTGGTCAACTTCGAGGCCATCATGCTTCTGTTAAATGCTTGCAGATGGATAATAATATTGTGGCTACTGGGTCAACTGATGCTACAGCCAGACTGTGGGATCTTTCTAGATACAGTATGGATGACATGGATGAAGAAGATGCCTGTGTCCAGGTCTACGAATCTCACTTACGCGAAATCACAGCTTTACATTTTTCATATGATACCCTAGTAACAGGATCAGGGGACAAGACCATTCGTCAATGGGATGTTCAATCTGGTCGTTGTCTTCAAACCTTGGATGTACTCTGGGCCGCGGCCCAGAATTACTCTAACCCTTTTTCTGAGGAGACAAGATGGCGACAACCAGCAAGTTACTCAGTGAATGATCAAAACTCAGCTCCGTTTGTTGGTGCATTGCAATGTTTTGATGCTGCGCTCGCAAGTGGTACTGCAGATGGAGTGGTTAGATTATGGGATTTGCGAAGCGGGCAGGTTCAACGTTCCTTGATTGGTCATACGGGTCCTGTAACCTGTTTACAATTTGACGATATTCATTTGACCACAGGTAGTATGGACAGAAGCATTCGGATTTGGGATCTTCGTACAGGTTCGATTGTCGATGCCTTTGCTTATGATCATCCTATTACTTCCTTGCATTTTGATGCTCGAAGGATTATCTCTACCAATATGGAGAGCACAGTGAAAGTATATGATAGAGAAACCGGAAGGCATTGGACATGTGGGCCTGGTGCAGATAACGAAAATGAGTCTGAAAGTTTATCTATTGTTGCCACCGCGATGTCAAAAGAAGGATACCTCGTGGAAGGGCGTGAAGATGGAACCATTGGTGTTTGGGCATGTTAAAAATCACAACTCTATTTTTATGTATTTTATTTTCTTGTTTTTTGGACCCGTTTTTGTGTTTTCCGTAATCATTTCTCTGTCATCTCACTGTATATCTCGACACTACATTATTATTATCTCCTCTCCAAGGCACTATGTACAAATTTGGGCTTAAATCAATAATAGAAACTACTATTTATCCTTTAAGGTCAGCTCATCAGGAGGGTTAGATAATGCATCCTTCAAGTTAACTTGAGCTGATCCTCGCTTCAAAGGTTTAGGCTGGCTCTCGCTGGGCTTCCAGCCAATAAGATAAATAATGCGAAAAGTAGCAGGGATTGTACCATCTTCATTGCCATGAAGAGATTTGTAGATAGCTTCGGCAGCAAGTAGAACATCTCGCTGGAGAAAAGTTTGCCTCGATACTACGGAGTTTGATTCACCCATGGCCTGAATATCTCTGAGTAGAGCAAATATATCAGGATATGACACAATGATATCGTCAATATCCACAGTCAATAGATTAAATTTGGCTTTTTGAAGTAAACCTCCCATATCTCGAACATCAGCTAAAGGAGAGACACGAGGAGAAACGCCACCTAGTCGTTCCAGCTCAGCAAGCTGAAGAGACGTTCGGAGTTCGAAAAGAGTATCTCCGCCGAGCATTGATGCCATAAACATGCCATCAGGAACCAACACATCATGAATACGGTGAAGAACTCCCGGAAGGTCGTTAATCCAGTGCATTGACATATTTGAAAGGACAGCATCGAATGAGTTGGGCTGATATTGTGCGCCATTCTCAGGAGTAATAACTTCTTCATCGCCAACTACTCTCTCAATATCCAAAGCTGAGTTAAATTCAAATAATTTTGGATCGTTGTCTCTAAATAGCATCTCCTTGCAGCTATCAAACATTGTGATATTGCCCAGGCGTTCTTGAACAACATCTCGATCTGGAGTATCATCCTTACAGAGCATCTTTTCAATATTTCCAGCACCACTTCCCAAATCCAAGACCTTTGGAAATTTTCTTGATATGAAGGCTAACCGCTCAATCATACGCAAAGCCACTTCGTCTCGGAGATATTCTACTTCTCTGGACGCTTTGACATCTTTAACGGCTCTTTGTCTTTGTAAGAGCTTTGTGTTTTTGTTAAAAACTTGAAAGCCGGAATTCAAATCTGCTCTAGATATAATCGCAGAAGAAAACTGTCTCTTAAAAATCAATGGTGTCCTTCTCAACATGTTTTATTTCGAGCTTGTATCGAGAGAAAAGTACTGAAAGTCCTTTGCGCATTGGAGTAAAATTTCCTATTCTTGGAGATCAGAGAGATCAAATGTATTGATCACGTGCCAACGTCGATGTTAGTCACGTGCTAGTTTATTCATGTATAAGTTTCCTTGTGATCAGTTTAGGTGTGAATTTCATATATGTTTATGTAATCAACAATATTTTACAGCTATTTTTCAAATGGATTAAGTTACTTCATTTCCATGCCAAAACATCCAAAGAGATGGGTTTACCGATACTCAGTAAATAGTTTTTATGATGAGGTCAACTAAAAATTTGACATCTGCTTCAGCCCTTCTACGGATCAGTGTTTTAAAGCGCTCCGTAGATTACAAAAGCTTTTCAACTACGTCCGAGAGCAGGCAACCCCAAAAGATACCTTCTCGTCTCAAGAGTAACAGTTCCAAAGCTTCTACAATACCTGACACCATCCCCAAAGATTCGACTAAAATTATATACTTGACATCTGTTGATAAAATTCTCAATAAAGATTCTGTTAATTGGGATCGAGTTTCGATGGCTTTTCAAACATATTACCAGAAAAGAGATGCTAAAAGCAGTTTTCGGTTAGCTAATAGAATAGCTGAAATGAAATTAGTCCCCCCAGCCAATGTTTTAGGACTCATTTTACGATTTTCGACTGAGCAGGATGTGAGATTCTCAGGCTCAGTTGCTCTAGCTATATTTGAAAACGTTGTTAAGAACAAAAGTCGCTTAAATGATCTTGGTCTTCAGTCTTTGATCCGGTCATTACGAAATTGTGTTGATCCATTTGTCAGAGAATCATTCTATGAGCTTTTTCAGTCCTATTTTGCATATTCACACCCCAAACTGCAAGTTATTCAATCAGTGGACATTTCATTATTGCATTCACTTGTAGAATCTGGAGAATTAGAGGGGGCCAAGCAAGTGTTTGAGAGGTTTGTCGCTAATAGGTTTAATGGGAAAGGTGCGACTGATTTCTACGAAGAATTGGAGGAATTTCCTTGGAATACATTATTCAAAACTTTTGTATCAAAATGGGGGGAGGTGGAGTTTGGAATGAAAATAGTAAAATGCATGGATCAAATGGGACAGAATGTTCCTTCTCGGTTTTGGCATTTATTACTTGAGTGTGCAATCTCTTTCCGACATCCTGAAGGAGTTGAATTTGTTTGGAAAAATGCAATTCAAAATGGTAAAATATCACCTTCCGATTCATCATTGACCTCTATTATGAACTTGTTCATTGAATTGAGAGGTAGTTCAATCCCATCGGAAGCATTACAGAAACTTTCTCAAATTAATTCAACTAGGTCTGTTTCTGACAACGGACTCTCACTTTTAATAGATTTGCTCCTAACTTCACCTTCATATTTGCATAACAAATCTCTTTCGTTAGGGTCATTTTTCAAATCGATACAGATTCTTCATGAGTGCACGCCTACGGTGGATATTCGTGACCTTGAAGTAGGCTGTGAGGTATTATGGAACCTAATCCATTTTCAAGGTATTCAATTTGAGAAAGTTATGAATGCCATGTCTAAAGTTGGCGAGGCGTCAATATCACAATCCGAAACACCTCAACAGTTTCTTACGTTTTCCATGAACTTGGTACTTCGTGCCTGTAATCAGAGTAATGCTGCATCTACCTGTTTACATTTTTATAGAAATTTCATTGAGCAAGGTGTCATTCCAAACAGAGACACCTTTGAAGCTATTTGCTTTGCGGCCCTTTGTTTGGGAAATTCTAAAAAGCTGGGCTATCTTATATACCAAGAATGCCTTGCATTTGGGGTCAAGCCGTCTCAACGGATGGTAGAACTACTTATCAGGGGTTCTATGAAAGGCACGGATTTCTCTAGTTCACTATTCTATGTTTCGAGATTACAGAATCCACCAGAAGAACTTCCTCAATATCTAATGCAACACCTGACTCGTTCATTTGCTAACTTCAAAGACAACCGTTTGCAGGAACTTATTACGAATCCAGTTGCTGTCAAAGGGAAGTATTTAGATTTTCCTTCTGATAGTTTACTTGAGAAATCTGCAGCTCCGACCTCCCAAGGTATTACTCGATACAGTTTTTTCTATGATAAAGGCAATTGTTATCGGTTTGTCAATGGCTGGCCTGCTGACCAACTCTCGGTATCAATTGCATAATGAAATTTTACTTAAAATATGTACATAATAAATAAACTGTAAATTTAGAAAACTCAGTATTTAACATGTGGTCTGGTTAGAGTTTAAACAGCACCACACTGTATGGCGGCTATATCGGGATGCTAGATGATTATGTAACTCCCGTTGTTTTGTTTTGGTTACGGTTTGATCATTGTGGCCAGAACACATGGATACAGAACACAGGGAGAGATTATCATAGGTGTGCTACTTGTTTCTTATTCTTTTCAATTTCAGAGGGCAAGTTGATTTTTTAAATTAAGGCAGAGTTTTTGAAATACTTTACCAAGGAATAAATTAATATATACTTATCAAAAGTAATGGCAGCTACTCTTCCCAACTCAATAACCCCATTGCTGCCTACTCGGGATCCATCCTTACAAGCAACCGGTCCAAGATCCAATTACCTTAAGTTTTGCTATCAAGCAGTCTGCGATGCCATTTCTTGTGAAATTGACGCTGAATACAATGAACCTGACTCTGTCCAACTTGTGGCAGTCTCGAAGTTCATGCCTGCTTCGGATATTCAAGTGTTATATGACTTAGGCCACAGACATTTTGGTGAAAACTATGTTCAAGAGCTTGTTGAAAAAGCTGAAATTGTAAGAATAATTGCTGGTCAATGTGGGTGTGTTTATCATTGCTAATCTTTCGATATTAGTTACCCAAGGATATTAAATGGCATTTTATTGGATCTCTGCAAACGAATAAATGTAAGACCTTAGCTGGGCGAATACCCAACCTTTATGCAATTGAGACTGTGGATAGTCAAGCAAAGGCCCAAAAGCTAAACGACTCACGAGATACCAGGTTTGGAGTTTTAAATATTTATTTGCAAGTGAATACCAGTGGAGAAGAGCAAAAGGGTGGTTTGGTAGATGACAATGCCGTTTATAATCTTTCGGAATATATTATCAAGTATTGTCCAAACTTACACTTGAAGGGAATCATGACAATTGGCTCCATTTCAAGGTCTTTTGGATCCGGTGAGAATCAGGACTTTCGGGTATGAATTATTGCTTTAGTTTTACACGCATATTTCTTACATGTTTCGGTTTGCTAATTTTTAATTTTAGGCTTTAGCAACATTAGGAGAACGATTGTCTCAGAAGACTAATAGGAGCATTGGACTTAGTATGGGAATGAGCAAAGATTACTTAGAGGCCATTAGGCAAGGGTCCACTAATGTTAGAGTTGGACGAACCATCTTTGGACAACGGCCTGTAAGGCCAGCTGTACACCTAGAATAGCTAGAATAGGGAATTATAACAGGGAGAATCAATACATCATAAATATTTTATTTTTATTTCTTCACTTTAATATCAACGTCTAGATTATAGCTGATACAGAGTCATTATGTTTTTAGCTAAAACTGAAGGAATGCGATTATCTGTGGCTCGAATTGTCACTCTATAATTAGCATGATTAGGATCAGGCTCTAAGCGAACCAAGCATCCAAAGCTTCCGCCTTCACTAGTATGCAAGATACTAGCACCCACCAAGTTCTGTGGATTGGTGTCAGCGTTAGCAACTGCACTGTAGTTCATCGCACTAAACACCTTTTTGTCATCAACAGGCTGGTAATCAGAAGAAGAGTAAGAAATGTTTTTGAAAATTTTCTGGCTCTCCAACCCATTCTCATTACCTATTAAACTCCATTTCTTGAAATAGTCTTCTGCTGTTAGAACTGCAGGATCCATGAACTTTTCAAGGATTACAGGTAACTTGAGGTTTAACACTTTCAAAGAACCAGCAAGATAAGTGATCTTAATCAAGGGAGATTCCAAAAAGGGCTGTTTGGCTTGAATTATGATGACCTGCTGAGTTGTTTGGTCAGCTTTAATAGTAGAGTCTGGGAAATTTTTGGTTGAAATGCTCATTGCATCTTCTCCTGCCATATTGGTCAAATCAACAGAAAGAGACTGTAAAGGGGAGCCGGAAATATTGCGGAAATAGAGAATAAGACATCCCAGGTGTTTTCGGAACTCTGAGCGAAGTCCAATCTGAATTAAAGAGTCTTCATAAAATATTCCCTCACTACTTGTGAGTAGCTTTTTGTAATTCTTCTCCCATCCAGAAGTTAATAATGTATTCCTGTCATGCTGAAGAGGGGTGATGACACTACTGGATCCCTTACGGGGCATTGGTGGAGGAGGTTTACTTGAATCCGATGCTTGAGATGCACTATTGGATGATGAGGAATGAAGATTCATCAATTTAGGCTGCTCTCCTTGAGGTCTTCTTTGAGTATTGGCATGATCAAGGTTTAATGCTGCCTTATCCTGCTGTGAGGTAGAGTTTCCCAATACCCATACTCTTTTATCTTCAGAGCGGGCATGTTTAGTATGAAGACGAGTGAGCAAGGCAGAAGTTCGCTCTGGAAATGGTGGCATTTCATCCCAAATAGAAGGGAATATAGCAGCATTTTCAGCCTTCGACATATTTAAGTACTCAAACGAGCGCTGTTGAAGTTCAGAATCAATGGAGGTCAGGTAAAACTCAAAGACCTGCAATAGCTGAGGCTTGATTTCCACAAAAAGATTCATAAACTTAATATAGGTGGTGAGCAGCATTCCTTTTGTGAATGGAGAGCATGACGAGAAGCGGTCGTGTAAAGTCAAGAACTGTTCAATTGGAGAATTTCCAGCCTCTTCAGCGACCAAATGACCATATTCACCGAGTAGATAACCTCCAACTTTAACCATGTTTTCGTTGCAGGAAGGAGCTTTAAGATACTGCATCACTGTACGGACTGAGTATGCTTGAAGACTTTCATTATTGACGACAATTTGTACAACTCGCTGCCACACTTCATCACTAACATGCGATCCAGCTATTGAAATCAGACGCAAAGAAATATCAACGTACCATTGAAATTCGTTTGCATATTTTTCAACCAGAATAGCGATTCTAATGACCATTTCACTCCTTATAGCAAAGTCAGCTGCTTGAAGGTAATTCAACAGCTCATTGACAACAACTCGTACATTATCGGCATTGCAAATGGAATATAACAAGTCAATAGCCTTTCTTCTAACAGAGATATCACGGTCCCTTAACGATTGAATAATGGTAATCAGATATTTGCTGACTGGGATTTGCTCGTATCGTGCAGCTAGGTTAGACATGGTATTAAGAGCGAGATATCGGATATTTGTTTCACGGGAAGTGAGGAACTCGCCTAAAATATTGACAATTCGTTCCATGAGAGTCCGATCGACATCCAAATGAATGGCGAGGTTAATCACTTCGAACAGAACGGCATTTTGAGCATTATTTTGTTGAACATTTTTTGAGACACTTGCATTTGATTCAACTACTTTGTAGATAACTTTTCGCAGGGCGGTTTGAACAGTTTCATCCGTAGATGGAGGATAGTACTGAAGCAACTTGAAAAGTTTGACGAAAAACCACGGGACCGGAACTTTGTAATAAAGGTATTCTTCAGGACAGTTTTTTTCAAATACCAACTGTTGTAAACGACGTACAACTTTGCCGTAAGACATCTTGTAACTTTCGGGATCATCTTGAACCAATGCAATTACCAGGGAGGCAGCAGAAGTAGCAACACCAAGACTGGGATCGTCAAGTAAGGCGACAATTCGGTCAGCCTTTGAAGAGGGAATTATTCGTGGGTCTTTTCTGTACAGTCTCAGAACAGTCAACGCTGCCTTTTTGCGAACAAAGTCATGAGAAGTACTAGAGAGGTTAGTTTTAAAATAAAAAAAGGGGAATGTAAAAGAAAAACATACGGAGAAATGAGGAGCTTGAAGACGTCATTAGCCAGAGCATCACACATTGTGGTACCACCAACAGTTGCAATACAGTTGAGAGCAAGACAAGTAAAATAATCATTCATGATGTTTAAATCTTTTTGAATACTGTTAATGACGAGGTGGAGAATCTCACTATTTTCATTGAGAAAGATTGAAACAGCCAAATATCCAATTTGCTTTTCAGAGTAAGTATTTGATGAAATGAGACTAATTGACTCTAGATGGCCAAAATTAACATCATGACCTAGAATGTAGATGTATATGAGTTTGCAAATGTATTTTTTCTTTTGATAGCCATTTAAATTCGGATCTTTGAACTTTAGACGGATGTTGGCTAATTCTTGGTTGATGCGTTTAGTTTCGAGGTCTCTAGCTCTGGCATTACGCAAGTCGGCAATGAACCTGACAAGGCCTTTCATAGGCTGAGACATGATAGAGGGTCAGATATGGATAGAACTGATATTTCAGGGGAGTATGCAAAGGGAGTGAAGTATTAGGACAGACAAGAGGGATCTTTTTTTTTAAAAACGTTGACGAAATTTTCAAGTTTTGGCTACGAAAGAGATTTAACACCTAAGAGGTTTATTATTTTGTTTATTTGGGTTGATTATGTAAGGGAATGTAATTGCTGACAATGAGACGAAGCTGCAGAGATGAATAGGAGAAGATTGAGGCAGTGATGAATAGGAGAAGATTGAGGCAGTGATGGAAAGGAAGGAAGCGAACGGGATGTAGTATGGTGGTAGTGGTTTAAATTTAGAAAGAGTGGTGAAAAATGAAGAGTAGATATAAGGTGTATGGCTTTCTTGAGTATTGGAATCAGCGGAATAGATAACTAAGAAACGAACTTACAAGGGATTTGATCAATGGCTGGAGGTAATAGACAAGGAGTATGGGTAAAAAAAAATAATAATATGAGACGGTACGTGATGAGTTAGAGAATGAAGAAGGTAGGAAATAGATGGAAGGTCATGAACTAGCACATGACAGTAGACATCATTCAGAGTTGAACGACGATCCTGGTCAGTATGTTTACGCCAGGGCATAGGAGGAGAAGAAATAGAGTAAGGAGCATATACCAGCATCAAGTATTTGTGAGGAGTAGGTGGTTGGTCACTACTGAAGTTGAAACGGAGAAGTGAGGAAAGTTGTCATGTCATGTCATGCGATGTCTCCCATTGATATGGAGTCGTAGCAGTAGTAGCAGTAGTAGTAGTAGTAGTAGTAGTAGTAGTAATTCAGTATTCAATGTTTCATGGATACCGATAGTTTAACGGTGAAGAAATTCTCAGTTTTTCTTGACAGACTTTGACAGAGGGAACGGTAAAGGATTTTGTATGAAATGTCAGATGCCAAATATTTTAACTTGTCAAATGTGTCAACTATGCGTAAATCTTGAATGTGAAGATCGGTTAACCATGAACTTTGAAGTTTTGAACTCTGTTTCAAGACCGGGGATATCCGATGAATCCGTTGGATCTCCAAACCCTTGCCCTGATGTTATACTCGATATACCGTCTTGTAAACCATAAATGATCACGTGAGGATATTGATTCACGTGACTAATAACGTGACCTTATCTTGAAGCCAAAGAATCGAATTTGGATATGGCGTGTTTTGATTGGGTGGATTATTCACTAGTGGCCATCTGTAATCATGAGCCAGTGCTCCTTATCACCTATCAACTGCTGCTGGGGAACGAAAATTGCAACAGACACAAAAACAGAAAAATGAAAAAAAAAATAAAAATAAAAATAAAAAATGAAAATGAAAAAAAAAATAAAAAAAATCTTTGAAAAATTCAACCGCCGCTGCTGCCAGTACAATTTTTATTATTATTATTATTTTTATTATTATTACTATTAGCATTACTATCTTTCTATCTTATTCCACAGGTTTATGACTATCAAAACCCATTTTTTTTCTTGCTTCTCTCTTAATTTTTTGATTTTTTTTTTTTTTTTTT